>VZRX01007070.1:243831-255635 GCA_013398075.1 Notiomystis cincta
CACACACAAAACCTACCACCACTCCAAAGCAACATCACTCCCCGAAGAAGTAGGTGTAGCTAAAACCACCTTTGGAACGACTCGGCTACGAGAACAAAAATCTCCCGTCTTCGCTTGAAATCCCGGATGAAATCCGCCAGCTGTTTATGTTGTTTCCATCTGGCACCGCGTTCCTCCCCGCTCTGACAACTTACACGTGGCTTTCACTCCGCGCAGGGGAATGGTCCCTATCGGCACGCTTGCAGGTAGCCAAAGTCCTCACGCTACACTGTTAGCACAGTCGGGATTGCTACAATGAGCCACTTCCCCTCCTAAAACCGGGCTGTTCCACCAGAATCTGCTTTCACCGATTTCTCTTTCAAATAAGTTTTTTTGCCTCATGTGACTCCAGAGAAAAGCTAGACAGCATAAATCAGACATATGAAAAGAACCTCTATTCAGGTGGTGTTTAGGAGAGCTAATCTGATTTTTGAGGTTCAGTTCCTGATTTTTGATAGGATTCAATTGCCAATTCAGAAAGACCTTACACACCTGCTTAATTACGTTCCCGAGGCTCCTTCCAGGCTTCACCAAGATCCCTTACGAAGATCAGAATCATATCTGGACCAAACAGCTATTTCCACTGAGCCACGGATATCCAAACGGAGCAACAGGTCCTTTATGCTACAAAGTTTCTGTGATTCCAGGCCCTCTCCAAGAAACCTGCAGAGGAAAAGTATAAACTAAAGAAAGAGCAGCTGCTTGCTGAAATTTCCACTCAGCTCCAAGAAATGAGACTTGGCAGGTCTCTGCTTTTTATAACGCTCCGTGACTCATTTGCAGAAGCAGGTGAAGTCAGAGCCATCACTGCCAGAGTCCTGCCCCCGACGGCTTTTCCAGGGAGGACACGGATTTTCCCGACTTATTTATTTTTTTTTAAAGAGGAAAGGACGATATTGCTTAGCTACTGGTTGCAGCAGTTTGGCTGCTGAATCTCTTCTCAAGTGGTGCTATTCCATCGTTGACCTGGTGTTTGTCAGCAAAACCGTCCTGAAATAAGGTCTGAACTCTGCAATTGGTGTTATTTTGCAGGTTCGCGCTGCAGACAGGGGCAGCAGGCTCACTCTGGGCTCTGTGAATCAGACAGGAGAGAGTAACCCGAGCCTGCAGATCAGGCTGGGAGAGGTGGGGCCTCACTCCACAATTGCTTAGGAGTTCACCTTAACCCTGCTTAAAAAGAAAAAAAAAAAAAAAAAAAAAAAGAAAAAAGAGAGTGAGAGAGAAAGAAAAGCAGTTCAGCCAACTTCCCCTTCCTGGCTCGGAGCTCGCAGAGCCCCTCGTCGTGCTGCGTCTTCTACCAGATCTGTCTTTGCTATTTTTCTGGTCCAGAAAGTCCTCCACAAAACAGGAAAGCACAAAAAACGTGAATCCACTTCTACGTACCCAAACAAGCACTGAAACCTGCAGAAACCATAGGTTTCCCTAGTTTGTTTCCAACAAACCTTCAAATCTTAAATAATCTGGTTGTGGAGAGGCTACCTAGGTAATTCCTGTGAATGAAACTTACAGGAACACCGACATTTCCAAATATCTATGCCAGATGCCATACACACACACTCCCTAGATAAAAAATAACAGTAATTGATACTTAAAAGTGCTCACCCCATGAGAGGTAGAAAGAAATACGAGAGATTCCCTTAAAGAAAAGGTTGGGGACTGCTTCGATCCTTGGCAGTGATAAACAGTGCCTCTCTTCCCCCTTTTTCCTGGAGAGAAGCCCAAGCCCACCCCCTGCTCCAATTCCCCTTAACAAAGGACAGAACACAAATGCAGAAGACCACTGTGGGCTGATAATTTTGTTTGGTTTCACTTGGAAAGAAAACATTTTAAAGGAGCAGGGACAATAAAGAGGAAAGAAAGTGGGATTTGAGAATTAGAGACGGGAAGTCAGAAGGATAAATGGGAGAGGGAAAGATTTGGGGAAGAATAAATTCTGTTTCTGTTCTGTATGGCTTTTCTTCGAGATGTGCATTTATAGACACATTTATGGACATTTATAGAATCATTTTATAAGAGTATGAAGTTAATATTGCCATAGAAAGGAGGCCAGAACGCTGCAACACAGGGGATGAAGAAAGCATTTGATCAATGTTTGTTTGGGGAAAAGACAAAGCACGCCAAAGAATTTCCTTCTGTTGGAGATCAGCCTAGAGACACTGTCAGGGCTGGGAAGCTGCAGGTTGGTTTCCACCCCACGGACGACTTGCCCGGCGGCCTGGCAGGCCCATCCGAGCCCGCTCGCCGACAGGCAGCCCCTTTCCTGCCTGGAATGTGGCCAGGCTCGGGCAGCGAGCTCCGGTGCAGGTGACCCATCCATCCTCCGCGACGGAGGGCAGGGCGCGGGCAGCCAACCTGCGCCTGCCCGGGGAGCGCCTGTGCTCTGCCTCCTCTGAAAACGGGCGGGCAAGCGCTCGGTTTGTGCGGCCTCAGCGGCTGCAAAGCCCAGGGATTCGAGATTAGCTGCTGATACTGGAATTTCCACTCTCGTCGAAAGCAGGCGCCGCTGTATCCATAGAGTTTTCAGAAGAAAAATATACAAAGCAAGCCGGATTCTTCTATTGATTTTTAAGGCATGTGCATCTCAGTGAGAAACAGCAGAATTGTTCGTGATTTAGGTCATAAAAATGCAAGATAAACCCAAAGGAATCCACAGCAAATGAGAGATACAAAAGAAACTGGCTTTTAGTCCATCTTACTCCATTCTTTATGCTATAAAAACCAACAAAAAACAATTGTAAATACAGAAAATATTTATTTGCTCCTTAAGTAAAATTTTACAATACATTTTTCATCATGGCTAAACATGGTACTATCTATAAAACTATGCAGGTAAGAGGATTTGAAGAATAACCATAGAGATTCTTGTAGTCCTAAAGTCATTTGTAGTTTCATTGGTACTTTATTTTGGGTGGGTCTGGTTTTAAAATATTCTGCTTAAATATGTCACCCTTTGTGTCATAAGTATGTATGTACATATTTTTGGACCATTTTTAGAAGACACTAAGTGAATGTGATTAATTGTTCTAAATTCAGATTTACTATTTGAGTAGCAAATCTATGACTAACATAGTGGACATCAAAATTTGTGAGGTCTAAACATGTTTGGGACATTCTATAAACTTGTACATTAATTAAGAAGCTGGGTTCTCCTACCCAAAAACTACCTTTGGGCAAACTTTCTAATGTGCTTGGGTTTGATTACCCTGCCCAGAAGAAAAAAAAGGAATATAAAAATATCTCCTCATTAGTTGATTCCTTTATTGAAAAGCTTGTGCTTAGTTGATTATATGATATTCCAGAAACTACTTGCAGTTTCTTGAATCACCTTTCTAAGGAAGGTTGGCTCAGGCAAACAAAGTAAAGCAGACCAGAGAGCTGCCCACAATCCAAATGTGAAAAGGAAGGAGGAACTCGGTGTGTCTGTACTCAGACTCAGTTCTGAACCAGAGGGAAAATGTCTGGACTGCTCCTGGCTGACTCATGCACTCTATCCCAGGTACAGAGCCAAAGCAGCACAAGGAATTCCCAGAAGTCTCATTTCCACACAAGCAAGGACTCTTTGGAAGAGCCTGGGGATATGGCAGAGAATATATCAGGTCAGAGTGAGGTGTCTTTGAGTGCAGTCATGGCATGGAACTCCATGGAGGCTCCCAGTGACTGTGATAGATAAAACTGCCTCAAAGAGTCACTTTGCCCAAGTCATAATGAGGGACCACTCCATGCAGCAGAAAAATTTGGTGTTGTTACAGACAGAAAACACTCAGGTGCTTGCTCATGGTCTTTATGGTGCCTGCATTCCCAAGCCAGAGAACATGGATTTACATCTCCTGGGAGTTCTGGTCTCCATTTTATGTTATTTGGAGTTTGTATCAGTAAATGCACACCTTCCAGATTTGTTCCTTAGTCCAGCTGTTAGGGGCTTACAGATTTTTATTCCTTGTTCCTAATTATTGTTACAGCCCTGAGGGAGATTATTTGACTGAGCTGACTGAGATAAATGAACCAACTCCTCATCCTGAGCACAAAACTCTTCAGCCTGAAGCTGCCTCCACTGATGAGTTAAAAACTTGCCATCCAGCTGTTCCAACCACTAATGCATCAATTACAAACCATGTAATTTATGACTAGGGCTGAAGCTGAACGTGTGATGATAAAAAGCCTTGCAGTAAGACAAGGGCTCCGTGACGTTACGAATTATCTGGCAGTTCTTTCTGCACGATCCTGTGTGGATTGCAATCAGCCAGTGAAGTAATGCAGAGGACCTTTCTCCCTCTGGAGCCATGGGGAGTGTTGCCATTTCTTTCAGAAGGAATAGAATCAAACTCAAACCCTTAATTTGTGCATTACTTAATCTCTGGACTGAGAGCTGGTTGGCTGACACTTGGATTTCGAAGTCAAAGACTCTCTCCTGAAAGAAACCTGAGGCACAAGAAGCCTTTGCCATAATTTGGGCAAAGCTCAGCACGTTTGTGATTGCTGGAGTTTGATCTGTCACCTCTCAAGAGCTACACTGTGTTTGATGAATGAGACTCTTAATTGAATTCAAGCAAATAAATTGCAGGTTACAAAGCAAACCGAAATGTTCTTATGCATTTTGATGCTTCCATGTTCCTATCTTACAGAGACAAAAAAGAAACAAGACACAGACAATCAGTCATTTTATATCTATGCTCTGCTTTTCATAGGGAAGCATGACAGGTGTGTTTTATTACAACTGGATGTTTATTGATAGAGAGATAGAGTGTTAAAGCTCAGATATTTCTTTTTCCTTATAGCTCATATTCATAAGAAAAGAAAGAGGGCAGGCACAAAAAATTATATATAACTACTAGAAAAAACATCATTTGTTTTGCCAGAATTTATATAAATTTCTGGTTTTTCATTTCTCTTCTAGGTTTTTGAATTATACTTCCCTGTTGGAGAGGGAACAATCTTAACCATGTGGCTCATCCCAAAGCCTTCAGAGTTCTTGAGTCAAGCATCTAAAATCAATATATTTCTTTAATAATCACAAGGTGTTGATAAAAAAGATGCTGACATTTTTATTTGGATTTGGAGTTCATGGATTTCATGTTTTCTTGCAGAAATGTCAGAGGGAGAGGTTTTCTTCCTGTAATAAATGACAAGGATTTGAGGCATCACAAGATGAAATTAAGCTTCTGAAAAACATATCAAATATCATTATCACAATAAGAAAATCATTAGACTGAACAAATTACTGTGCAAACTTTTTAAAAAATTGTTAATTGTGCTGAACTTTAATTTTGAAAATAGTCATCATTGTTCCTGTTTTTAAAGACAGAAGGGCCTTGTTCAACTGTCCAAGCTGATTAGAGAATGTGCTGGTCACCTGAAATTCTGCATTTGCATACACTTGCTTAGTTCTGATCTAGTAATTAGCTGAGGGGAATAATTAATAATGCTAATGACAACTTTTTGGTTACATAGTTCTTGCTACAGCTCTCAGAATTGCCTGCAGCATTAATGAATCTGAAGAGACAGCCTTCATTGTACAGAGGGGACAGCCAAAGCTCAGCTAATGCTGAAGGGCCTCACACATATCCTGAAACTTGGGTTATGTTCTGTTTCTCATTACAGCCTAAAACTATAGAATTTGAAAGGTTCTGAGAGATCAGAAATGAAAATAATAATAATAAATGCATATAAAATAACTCTCTCTGTGTGCATATGTAGAGTTTTAAGCACATTTTATATGAATCTCATGAGTTTTGGGTGGAAGAGCATGACTCATTATTTCTGATCACAGCACACTGGCAAAGCTGAAGTGACTCCATTATGCTGGGAAGTTGCATCCAATGAAATAGAGCTCCAGTGGGAGCCAGCTTGGTGCTCAGATCATCACAGTGCCTTGTACAAAAATGGGACCATGTCTCTGAATTTGGTTTCACACAGAGTCAGTTACAGGTGTGGTCCTGGGAGTTATGAGTTATGACTGAGAAGGTTGAGGCTGTGGGTATAACCACAAACTCAATCAGACTCAACAAGCTTTCCTTTCCTGCAGAAGGTGCCCATGAGGTAGGTTAATTTCCATCCAGTTTTCACATAAACACATGCAATGTCCAAGTCCATAATTGCTTCAGTCTCTGACAGATGTGGCAGGTCTACAGCTGCATTACTTGATTTTGCCTTAAGGCACCCAACTCCCATGGCAATATCAGCATTTGAAACACACATACTACCAAATCAAAGAGAGCCTTCCTTCCCTGAGCTTGCTACAAGAAACACCTACAAATAATTAGAAGGGAGAATAAGCCCTATGGTTGTTCTGATAATGGATTTCATACTGAAGCAGTCACAAGTATTTGCTCAGATAGTTTTGGGCAAGGAGAAGTCACCTACCACAGCACACCTTCTGCTTTCTTGAACAGAGATGGCTGGGGCATGGAAAAAGTACTCAGGAAAACTCCAGTCTGGAGGTCACTGCCTTTTACCAAAGCTGGATGGCTGAGAGGTCTTTGAAAGCACCATTCTTTAAGGGCTATCCTACCATCAGCTTGTTTAGCTGAGCTTAATTTTCCCTTAGTTCTAGAGCTGAGCAAAATCACAGGGCAGAATCATATGTTATAGCCATATGGCACAACAATTTTTATCCAGCTAGCAGCAAGGAGCTGATGCTCTGTGTATTCTGACATATTTACAGCCCTGGTGTACTGATGCAGGAGGACAGCAGTAGCCTCCAGAGCAGGGACATGAGATGCAGTCCTGTGAAGTACAGGCACAGGGTGATGCTAAAGATTTCAAGGTGATAAACCATTCTTCCCCGTGAATGAGCCAGGCAGAGCTTATTTTATATTAATTAGATAATTTGGAGTGTGAATATTTGTGTATTGTCACTGTACCACAACTAATTAACTGTGTGTTGTATATTAGTGAACATGTTAAGAATTTAATTAGACTAAAAAAATCCTTGGCTTGTGTGTTCCTCCTTTGCCAATAACAAGATTTTGCACATAAAACTCTCTCCATCAGTCCTCCACTTCTTCCTTCCTTCTTCCTTTCCTTTATATTATGATGCCACACAACTTTTCCTACTCCTCTGTAAGTAAGTGCACTCAGTGCACACAGTGATGGGCCCAAATAATTTTTGTCCTCTCTGGGGGCAGAAAGAGGCCATACATTTGACCCCTCAGATGCACAAAAATCAGAGGTGTGTTCTTCAAGACAGACAACCCCTGCCCTCGATATGCCCATCACTGGCACACTGTGCTTGTGAGACTCAGCTCCCCTCCATTCCCCTGTGGATCCAGGGAGCAGCAGCACTCCTCCTTCCCTCCACGACCCTAGACACAAGAGGGTGATGAGGGGAAGAGGTACAGGGTGGGGAAAAGCCACCATTCCATTTTTAGGCGACAAGCACATCGGCAGAAAGGGTCCCACGGCGCATCTCCTGCTCCATTGCCTCCTCTGCACCCAAGCACCACGGAAAACTGGAGAAACCTGAGCTGCCCTCCCCTCCTGACCCCTGCCAGGGGTGCTTTTCAATGAGCTGAAGGAAGAAATTGAGCTCAAGCACAATGACAGTCACCCTGTTTGTTTACAGAAACATTTTCCCACATCTTCTGTGGTTTCAGTTTTAAAAAGGGGTGAGACTTTCAAGGCTGGCACTTGTCCTCAGACATATATAGGTATCCAGTGCACAGCACAGCCAGGGCTCTGTGCTGAGGAAAGTCTCTGTATCCTACCAAATCAGGCAAAACTGTGACAAAAATAATGTCAGTCCTTCCTCTTTACACGAGCCTGTGTTAAAAGAATAAGCAAGTACTTGGCCAAGAGAAGAATTTCTTCTTCCTCTGGAGTGGTGTCAGCCAGCAGAATTCACCACTCCAAAGAGCACCCGGACTGCTGTTGAATTTCAAAAAGGGGGGTTGAATGGTCTCAATCAGGCACTGCTTGTGGCTGGTGCAGCTGTATGGAGACAAAAGGGAAAACTGAGAAGGACTGAAACTCTTATAGAATGGCACGGGTGATTTAACCCCTAGAATGAGCGAGCTAAGGACTAGGAACACGCTGGTGATGCAGATATTTCTGGACTATAAGGAAAGTAGGAAGAGAAGGAATTGAGTTAATCCCAAAGTAAAATAAACAAACAAACAGTTACTGGAAATAACAGTAGATAATCTGGAAAATTCCCTGGGAGGACCAAAGAGCTGTCAGATTCCCAACTGTAAGACAGTGATACATGGCAGGAATGTACACTAGCAGGCATTGGTAACCTACCTGATCTACTGTTTTGTAAATCCACAGTATTTGTAGGTTTCTGGGATCTGAAGAAAATACTGCAGGTTTGCAACTGTTTTTTCCTTGCACTTATACCTTGGAGGGTGTATTTCTTTTGTTTGATGGAGGTGAGAAAAGTGAATCTCAGATGTCTGGAACATCCCTCCTCCTCAGTCTGAGAACAAAAGCAAAGCAAACACAAATGAGATTTAACACATACACCTGCTAGGGAGGACTACAGCCAGCTCTGCATTCCTCTCTTATTCTCTGCCTCCAAATTCTACCCTCCCCTCTGGAGAAGTGAATTGTTACTTACAGGAGAGAGAGACACAGAGAAGATTTATTTAGGTATAATTACAAAACACTCTGAGATCCTGAGATAAGAAATGTGATAAAACTGAATCCAGAGTCCTCTGAAGCCCACAAGGATATCTTTAATTTATGGGACAATGGAGCAGGCCCATATATACTGCAAAATTACTACCAAACTTTACAGAGTAAATGGTTGTGGCAAAGGATAGGTCAGAGTGTGCAGAGTACTATGAAATTATCCAGAATTAATTATCCTTTCATATGCCTTTGCATTGTATTATTCCAAAGATATATTCTTGTTCTCCTTGTCTAAGTCATAGGCTGTTAAATTACCAGTGCAAAGACTGCAACAACTGAAAACAAACCAGGAACAATGGTTTGAGCTCCCCTGTCTGTGAGAACAGGGCAAATGGCAAAGGCTGTTTTTCAGTGCTGAGTTGAACATAACATATATAACATGTGACAGCAGCCCCAATCAAATCACTGCAGCACAGAGACAATACTCCCCCAGTGCTGGGCTCTCTGTGCTGAGAGCAATCTTCAATTAATTTTCCTCATTTACGAGATGGATGCCAGAGCAGTTGTGAAGGAGTCCAAAAGCTTAGTGGTAAATGAAAAATTCTCTTGTGTGCTCCATTCAATGTGCTTCTCCCAGGAAGCACAGGCAGAGAGAGTTTGAGAGCTTATTTCTTTAGGGGGCAGACAGACAGACACATTCTGTTGCTCAGTGCTGTCAGCACTCTCCATTTACATTTACATTGAGCACACACAATAGATCAGGTTGTCCTAACAGGGACACCAGAATTTTCATGCAGCTCCCCTGAGGAGTGTGGAAAGTTTTGAAGAAAATGTTGTGGTTATGAGTGAATTTTCTCTTTAATGGGGTTAACTCCCATTGGTGTGACAAGCACTGGCACACCCTCCTGTACATGAGCTGAGTGAGCTTTCCTGTTTTGAGCAGATATGAACTTTTTCTGCTTGGCCTGTGGGCTCTTTCCTCCAGACAGCAGCTTGCCCAGTGGCTGATGGCCACTCATGGCCAAATTTGAGATTTCATGGGCCTGGTTCTTGCTTACTCTGCTGTAGCAGTGTATTTTAGCCATTGCATCTACTTGTAGGGATATTTTGTTTATTTGTTTACACTTACTCGAAAGCCCTGAAAAGCTGCAAGAATCGGGGTAAAAGAGATTTTACCATAAATGAGAACAAGCAAAATTAAGCCAGCTGAGGCTGCTAATGGACTCCTACAGTTGAGTTTTGAGTACCTCCAAGAAATGAAAATTCCACAGCCTGTCTGTGTCTGTGTCCCTGTGGTGACTAACTTCATGGTAATTTTATTTTTCCTTTTATCCACACAGAATTTCCCGTGTTCCAACCCGGGCGCCCATCACTTCCCATCCTTTCCTTGTGCACCTCTGAGCCTCTGACTCTGTCTCCTCCACCCACTTTTTTTAGATAGCTACAGACAGCCATAAGGTCTCCTCCAGACTTTCTCTTCTAAGGTTGTAGAAGCCCAGCTTTGTCCCACTCTCTTTGTCCATCCTAGCACCCAAATAAATCATCTTAACGACCTTTCACTAGATTCATTTCAGTTTGGCCACACTGCTCTTGTATTCAGGGGCCCAAACCCAGACACCCTGCTCCAGACACAGCTTCACAAGCACTGCTGGAGAGATGGAATCACTTCTAGACATCAGCAGGTACCTTCTCCAAGTCAGTTCCCAGCTTCTTCCCCAGCCCTGTATCCCTACAGTTGTTTCATGTTCAGCTGTGTATTTCAAACACTTGTACATTAAGTTCAGCTGCTGTTTTGCATTTTGCATTTGATTTTAAGGAACCTGATGTGTGGTCAATGTGTGTCCATTGCCACAGTCTGGCTGCTGCATAACCTTGGTTTGAGTGCTTTCAAGTATTTCTGTTCCAGCAAAGAAAAATATGGTAATGTCTACAAAATCTGAGAATGAGTAAAAGAAAATTAACAAGAAAAAGATATGACATATTCTTTTTAATCACATGTTATAATAACACATCTTAATAATATGATTATTGATTATACAGTGTATTATTATTATAGTAGCCCCATAATCCAAATAAAGAACCCAGCAGTGTAAGAAATCAGCTCACAGAAATCAGGGGGAAATGAAAGGATTCATATCAATGTAAACTGTCTTGGATTTGGGTTTCACTGACTGTTGCATCCACTTAACTGCAACCATTCCAGCTCTTCTATCTGTGGGAGTGTCACTGTCTTCTTAGGGAATATGAAGGATTAATTGTATAGTTTAGAATGATTCCCTGGGTATGAATAAAAATTCTTTTGTTGCCCAGCACAGAAATGTTGTTTGAAGTGGGTTTATTCTAGTGAAAGAAACACCCATATTTCTGAATAACAGCCATAACAGAATGATAGTCCCCTTTAGTAGGAGACTTGTTCTTCAGCAGGAAGCCTTTGCTCTTATCAACATCTTCTCATAAAGTTTTATTTTCATATTAGGAAGATGTCATTGCTGCTATTAAACAAGACTTTATGGGCTAAGGGTTGGAGTAAAGTAAGACAGAACTTGATTAACTGATGGCAAAATCGATGTTTTTGATGTGGATTTCACAATACATTGGAAATAAATAGCTCACATTCCCCTACTATCATTTGTCAGCAAGAGGTTTCTGGTATTTTTCATGCTTATTGATGTATTTCATTGAGTTTACAATGTTATATTGACCTTATCCTGCTTCTAGTCATCAATTTCTATCTTTAGGATATTTAAGGATATTAAATCTTTAAAGTTATTGCTATAGACCTTTCTCTTCAGAGGATTTATTAGAAGAATGAGATTTTTAATGACCCACATTTTAAATTATTTCTCACTTACAGACAGTTTTGACCATACAGGAATAAAAATGAAGTACAGGTCTCCTCCTGGATCCCACAAGGAGAGTAATAACACCTGACTCCTTAGAGCATTACTGTTTGCATTAACTTAAACTGCAGGAATATGCCAAGGAAATTGCATTTGATTTCTCATTAAGTTGCATAAATTTTAGCATGCTTTATTTCACCTTATTGGGGCCCATTCTCAGGTTTGGTTTTGGTTTGTTTCATTTGCAGCTCTGCATTGATATTTGGGAATAGAAAAAGTTGGCTGCCAGATATGTTTTTATAGGTCACAACAGGGGGTAATTTAAAATTATCTTTTTTACCAATGTGACATCTTTTG
>VZRX01007070.1:255676-272420 GCA_013398075.1 Notiomystis cincta
TACCTTTTTTTTTTTTTCCAGCACCCAACACTTCATTAACTCAAGGGCTGCCCTTGCATTCTGTGGATTCTAGGCCTGTGTTGTCACAGCTGCACTTATTACAAAAGGAAGTTTGTCATTAAGCTAGAGATATAAACCAGAAAAGGATTTATTTAGCTTACAGAGTTATAAAGCCAGAAAGTATCAGGCTTCTAAACTGAAATATTATCTGTACTTTTAGGGCATTATAAGCACAGAGCAGTGAAGTGTTGAGGAATTTGAACACTGAACAGTCCAGAGGACTCCAGCTCTCACAGGAGCTCAGCTGTTTTGGATTTTTCAAAGCTAGTCTCTTCACTTCCAGTATGATATAGATAATGTAGAGCTGCTTTTATGGCCACTACAGTGAGGCTTCTGAAGCTGCCTGTCATATCTATCTACATCAGCATTACAGCTCCTGGACAGGGGATTTCTCTTCCAACCTCTTTAAGTGCTTTTTGGGCATCTTTCAACGAGGGGTTCAGGAAGAGAGCAGCACCTCTGCAGCAGAGTCCTGTCAGTGTCAGAAAGTTTCCCTGACTGCTTCACACTTCCCTGTGCAGCAGGGACTCCTGGAAATACGATACAGAATCAAGAAACACAGGCACTCACAAGTCAAGATTTATTTTTTCATTTTAAAAATGATGGCAAATTTTACTCATAGTGCTTTTTCCAGTTGTTTTGATGGAATTTTATAAGCATAAGGAGGGATGTGCATTAGCTATCAGTGGGTGTCTGCTCACTAGATCAGTTTCTCAAAGCTCTGAACACTTAAACCCAAGATCATTCAAGACCAAAACCCAAATCTTAGCTCCCACAGCACTCAGGGTGCTGTAGCCAAAATATGAAAATGTAACTAGTGAGTTTAGAACATTTGTGTTTTGCAATTGAATGGTACAAGGCAATTTCCAGTTAATTTTGAACACCCACTAATATATATTTAATATTTGGCTCCTAGACAGGGGAAAAAACAAACTACTGCAGCTACAAAAGGACAGATGAGCCACTCAAAGCCCTACCACTCCCCTACAACTGTTACCACATCTTTTATGCAATTCTAGAACCCCAGCTGTTCAGAGGAACAAATCCTTATGCATCCTTGACTTTAGTCGTGGTCACTTTGAGATCTGTAAGAGTTCCTCCTTATCAACTTCCTACAGCCCAATCCCCATGTCCAGGAGGACTTTCAGCTCCTGCTGAGGGCAGCAGTCGGGCAGGTGGAGAAGGGCAGTTGAGGATGGCGTGGGGCAAGAGGACAGGGGCCTCTTCCTAGGGCTTAAACAGAAGTGAGGGTTAAAAAGGAGACAGAAATAAAGCAAAGACACAAACGTTTGACGTTGGAGAGGAGCCTATTTGTCTTTAATACACCAGAGAAATAGCTGAGGCACGGAACAGCCATGTGCAAAATACAAGGTTTGCTCGCAGAGCTGACCTTGGCAGCAAAGCAGCAGACGCCTGAGAGACACCAGCTCTGCTTCCAATTGCTGCGCGACTGAAAACAAAAGCAAAACAATGTTACAAGAAAGCTGAGCTCTTTCTCCTCGTTTGCAAGGATTTGAAACAGACCTCCTTTGAAATCAATCTGCAAACATATATTCTTACCCATATTAGAAACATTACACATTTTTGCAACAGGATTTATCATCTTGAACCACGTTGAGTGTAAACCAGAGCCGTCTCCAAAATAAAATTACAAATTCAATCTAGAGATACTTTAGACTGTATTATTTAAATCATTCAGTCAAAACCTTTCTGGAAAAATAAGGATCCCATCACGAATATTAAACTTCATTTGGCCACATATTGAAACAATAAAAAGTGTTTCAAAACAACCAAAGCAGCATGGATAGGTAAGGTATGGCTCTGTTCTCTTGACTAGACAAAAATCAACTGTATTCGCAACAAATGTAGATTAAAAAAACCTAAACCAATTCTGTATTTTTCTCATATAATAAACCTTGCAGTGTCTTACAAATATAATTTAATTATATCCAAAACTATATACATTGTAGGAAATATACAGATAAAATCCTTCCCTAAGATACTTATTCCTGCTATAAAAAGAAATGAAAAGACCGTATGCAAAATTCCTGTCTGGTCTGGTGTCTGTATTTCAGGTCCTTGCTATGACAAATTTTGGGGTTAATTTCCTCTATTAATTTCATAACCAAAACACAGCGTGAATATCAATGCATATTGCCACATTTTCCTCATTAATCTCTCAACACAAGCAAGCCATTGACGAGACACACTGAGAACTTAACCTGACGAGGCACAAGCTGGTAGTTCCCCAGCACAGTATGTGACCTATCTGGAACAGGCAGGGCCATTTGATACCAAATTCCAGGGAGATAACACTGACCCAGAAGCCTGAACACAAGAGCAGCATTTTCAGCTGCAGACCCAGAAGCTGGAGGTTCAGAGTGACCTTGCAGCGCTCTGTGATGCCGTGGCACAGGCGGCAGCTTCACCAGAACATCTTCTTCCAGCAGCTGGACCACGCACACCAAGCCCAGGAGGGAGAAAATACAGGAGGACAGACAATTGCTCAGTGTTCAGGCACATTGGTACTGCCTTTGCTGTTCTTTCAAAATGTTATTTGTTTTTCTCTATCGGTTTAGTATGGGATGTTCCAAAAAACTGATGTCCTTGATTTAACCACAAAACAGAAACAGACTGGACACAGAGTCTGCCTGAAGTGAGGAAAATGTGCTGGAGGGATAGGGATTTCTCTTTCTATATGCATTGAGTAGTTGGGAAACCACCAGCTAGTGTGCTAATCAAACTGTCCTGCAGTATCTAGAATTTGCACACTGGGTAAGTCTCTACATCATTTGAAAGCTCTATCACTTTATTAATAACTCTATTCATTATATGCAGATAAAGGAATACATCTACAGGCTTCAAAATCAGGCTCTCCTTGTGATAAACACTCAATATTAATTCTCACTCCTATTATTTTCCTTTGTGAAGTGCTCTGCTACAAGGGCAGAGATGACAGAATTTATCCCACTGTAACAACCTGTTTATAGTCAAATAGAAGGAAATTTAAAGGATCCCATTTTACAGATACTATATGAAACAGAGAGAGTATGTGATTTGACAAATTGCACAGAAAGCACAAGAAAAAGGTGAAAATAAATGGCAGTTCTGCTGACATCTGGTTGTGTCTATGCAGCCTTCCCCAGCTGATAACAGCTGGGTTTGTACTGGTAGCTGGAAACAAAACCTCCTGCCACTAAGAAATTATCAGGAGTCATGAGTCGATTTCTTATCATTAATTCAAAATGGATAAACCATTTGTTATTGTTAATGTTATTTGTGTCATCATAGCTCCCAGAGAACAAAAATCCCATGACACTGAGATCATGGGAAAGATTGAAAATAACTCCCTTCACAAGTGAATCACAAAACTGGAATCTGCAAAACGTCGTTGAGGGGAGGCCATTTCGTATTAAAATTATAAAAAATTCTCTCAGAAAAATTGGATATCTAGAACAGAATCTTCAGCAAAATTGTTAGTTGTAAACATCACAAATTATGCAATCTAGCTGGGAAGTAATAAATTAAGACATTTTTAGTTTCTCTATAACTTTAAGCCTTTAATGTGCACTTGGGGTTCATCTTTTACTTTTTTTCTCAGTGACACCGAATAACTTTACAAAAGTGAAGAGTGGGATTCTTCAGGGTCTAAAGTATCAAATAAAACCATGCAACCCTGAAAGTTTGAAAGTGAAGCTGCAGCAATCAGTAGTGTAATTTTAATGTTTCTGGCCAAATAGGAGGGTGAAAGCAAGTCCCACTGGGGGAAAGACAATCTAAATAATCATAGAAATATCAATAGGCAACTGGCCTGCTCCAATAGAATAAAAATTGCAAAACAAATGCAACAATAGTTGTGGGGTCAGTGGTTGTGTTTGTTTAACATTTCCCCTTTATTTCCTCCTCCTTATTAAAAAAAAAATGGAGCAAACTGTAGGCTGCTCTATGGATCAGGTGATCATCAAGCTGGTACCTGACTCCCAGCATTGCCTCACCACTTGGAACACTGCTGATTGCTTATAAAGGAAAAATAAATCTATTTTTCTGCAAGAGTCCCTTCACACAATGTAGGCACTCTACTGCAAATGTAAATCTTGCATCAAACCCTTGCTTGAGCAATCTCAGCATGAATCACCAGCTGCAGGGGATTATCTCCATCAGAATATGTGGAAAGGAAGAAGAGGCCATTTCTTAAGGGAGCTGAGTATGTAGCATAAATCTTTGTCTGTAATGAAAGATTTACTTTATAATTCAAATCAACTCAGTTCTACTGGAAAAGAAGCTTTTCACAAGAAAGGTCTGCAGGTGTACCAAAAATCACTTAAATCTGGGAGCTTTTAATAACAGAATTTATTTCCATCATGTCTGTCAAAAGTACCTCAAAATAAGCAACTTAATTTTTTAAAAAATTATTATGCAAGTACTTTTGCAGGTTTGCTCATTCTAGATTGTAAGTAAACCTGAGTAATCTCAGCTCACAGTTTCTGATAATAAAAAAAAAATAAAATTAAAATTGCAGCCGAAAGATGAGGGGAACATTCCAGAGGGAAAAGAGGTAATTTTGGAAAAGATACAAGGTTTTATGGTTCCAGACTGCTGAGTGTGTGACCTGCTTGAGGAGATTACCCAGCAGTGAAGCCCCTCTGCCAAAACCATCTGTCTTCAGCCCTAGTGAACTTTGTCCTGGAACTCTGAGCTGCTTTTCTGAGAGGATGCAGCTCTTCAGCTACAGTGCAGATAGTGATGCTCTGCCAATATGAAGAGATTAAAACTTGCTGATGGCTTTGAAGATTAAGATCTGACCCTCAAACTGGCAGACAGAGTAGACCTGAAGCTAAAAAGATCAGACACAAAATATCTGCAGCTCTTAATCCCCCTGAAAATAAGACATTGCATTCTTCAGCAGTAAGCCCTGGTGTTGTCTTTACCTTTGGACAACCTCAGCTGGTAACTGATGGCCTGCTGTAGTCAGGATCACTTCTGGCAGGATACCAGGGAATGGGATCGAGATTAAGGATGAGCTTTTGCCACACTGCTTCTGAACTTCAGAAATTGGCTGATATTTCTGATCACATTAACATCTGTGTGGAAGGAAGAAAATATATTCTAACTGCACAGATAGCTCTGGGAGGCAGCTACTGTTATTTTGGCACAGCACACCATTAATCTGAATAACTGGTTCTTCATTCAAGCATTAAATATTGTGGAATTTTTGATGCTGGATCCTTCTGTGGAAAATTACATATCCAAACAATTATACCTGATGTATAGTTGGTATCACTCCATTTTCCCCAAGTGGTGTCATGTAACTACTGAAGCAGGATTTCTGTCCAGGGCAACCTGGCAGAAAAGGAATTCTTGCTCCTTACGGATCTCACAATGCTTTAGATAGAGCCTGCTGGTTTTGGCTGGGGTAGAGTTAATTTCCTTCACAGTAGCTGGTATGGGGCTGTGTTTTGGATTGTGCTGGAAACAGTGTTGATAACGTAGAGATGTTTTTGTTATTGCTGAGCAGGGCTAGCACAGAGCCAAGGACGAGCGAGCGGCTGCGTGCGCCTTGGTGCCTGCCTGGGTTTAAACCACAACAGAGGGAAAGACTGGCTCCCACGAGGCAATGAGTGGCCAAGTTGTTCATTAGCCTGTTCCACTTGGTGATGTGAACAGGTTTTCTGCATCCATGGTTAGAAATTCCATCAAAATGCCATCAAAATTTTGAATATTCACACACAGTTTCTACCCTGTGCTCTTTCTTTGCGTCGTTGCTCTCTGTATCTTACTAATACCCAGCTAATCCAGCAGCAGAAATATTTGCAAGTCTTACTATTTTCTGAGAATGATTTTTATCTAAAAACAGGAGGATGAAATAGTGTGATAAATGGAGAGGCTTCCAGCATATATTGTTATCTTTAGGCTCCTATTGCTTCCATGAAATTCACAGTGGACTTATTTCTCTGAAGGAAGCTTATGATTTCCATTAATAAATATATGAAGAGTCAGAAGCCACTCCAGGCTAGTTGTGCAGATTGTCATGTTCTGGAGCCCAAATGTGACAGGTTTGTTGTATGTGTAAAGTCATTCAGAGAGGTGGGAATCCCCTGTCCCTGGGAGCAGCATTCCTACTTGGTGGATATTGCCTGTAAAACAGGACAGACAGTCAACCCACATATCACTGCTGGGGTTGGATTGCAGTAGGATTGGTTTCTGTTTTATTGCACCATCTTTTCTGCAATTAACTAAGTTTTACGTAGTGTTTAAATCTACCTAATAAGGATTGTGGAAATAGAAGCAAGTGCCCAATCTACTTTCACTAAAATATCACTTTACATATGCCCAGTGGATTAATGGGAAACAAATGGTAATTTCAGTTACCACTGGAAATAGGCTTGATTTTTTTAGTCATTGCTCAATAATCATATCCAAGCCTCATATTTTTTTTTTTTTACAAATTGTTTAAAAATCTGTAATACTGCACATTTTTCAAATTGTTTGGAATTATTTTAATTCAGGGGCTAGAAATCACTTAACTGCCAGGACCAGCTACATGTCCTTTGGGAAGGAGCTAATGCACGTGGAATTTCTGTAGAAGAGACCATAGCACAGAAACTTTCTTCAGTCCTGGATGGAGTATAATGCAATAAAATCTTTTGGTAGAGTAATGCATTTGTGATGAAATTTCGAACATTACTGTCAAGTCTCCACTCAGAGGAGGTATGAGAGGAGCAAGAGCAGGACTGCAAGACCTCAGATTCCCCCCACATTCCTCACAGTTTCCCAGAATTGACTTTGGTCCTGTTCCTTTGCCTTTCTGTCTTAACTCTCAGCTGAGATTGCCCACAACACACCCAGATAAAAGGACTTTTCTTCATCAGAAGACACCTTAGGGAGGTGAACAGAAAAAGGCTCGATGATTCACTGAATGAATGTCACCCAATCAAAGTGATCATGGTGTGTAATCGCTGCTAACGGCCCATTCTTCGCAGTCCATTTGCTTCCTACTTGAAATTGAGGGAAGATGCTTCTGGCAGGGTTTTTTTTTTTTAAGAACCCTGAGCTTACAGATGCCTTTGGTAATTTCCAACAGCCTAATGGAAGATAACGTGGCACCCTGTGAAATACAAAACCAACAGAAGAGAAGAAAGGACCTGACAGAAGACAAAATTTGCACCCTGACCTTTTCTGGTCTCTGATCTTCGGGAGTGTGTCTGTGTTGGTGGTTCAGGTAAAGCTGTTTAATAACTATGAGAGTAAAAGGTCACAACCACAGTGCTGGGAAAGCCACTGAATGACCAGAATGAAATTTTTTGTATAACGCAGAAATGATGAAGAAAAGCAGGCAAATGACATTTGAGATGACTCCCTATATGAAAATATCAAAGGAACATCAGAAATGTCCATGAAGACACACCACTGTATTGCATCATTTGTGACACAGAAGCTGACCTCATCTTTTAAAGAAAGTGACTTTTATTGACTCCTTCTATTGACTATACTAACACCTGGATACTTGGTAGTATCAGTCCAAATCTGACCTTGGTCAGAGGGTATGGCAAAAACCAGGAAAAAATAACATCCACGTCTCATCTTAACTCCAGAGTTGTTCTTCTTGCAGAGTACTAAAAAAGGGACCCACAAACTTTTCTTCATCAGTCTTAACAGTGGCTGCCAATGGCAGTGCCAGATCTCATTTCATTTTGCATTTCTCTGCCACAAATGTATGTCCTACAAGTTGGGAACTTTCACACTACACTTGCAAAACATGGGCTGAAAAATCACTTTCCCCCATCCTGCTCCATAATAGTTAGAAAAATCTGCTGTTTAACCAGAGAAAAATTTCCACTGCTGATTGATTCCTAGGTCTGTTTGGCTGATTATAATTCCCCAACCTACCCTTATGTGATTCACACCCATACATCTGCTCTAGCTTCAGCATATAATTGTTATTCCATACAGACAGCCCAGTATTTATTCAAACAAGGGTGCTCTTGTGCATTTCTCCTTTTTTTAGCTTCTCTAAAAAGAGTAAATCGGTCATGATACATTACATTGTATGTGTGTGTTTGTTCGTGGGAATAAAAACTAATTTTATCATCCTCTCAAAAGGCAGCAGTTGATTACCAAGACAGAATAAATAAAAGAAGTATGTTAAATGGAGTACTGTACATTTACATTAGAGACTGGGCATTCCAGCCTTCTCTAAAATACTGTGGCTAGTTAAAAAAGATGATGGTTTCTGTTATTTTCCAACATTGTTTTCTATATTATAAAACAAGTATCTGCTCTCTCACAGATCTGTCGCTACAGTACAAAAAATCTAGGCCGTGACTCTGTGACACTGCAAGTCTTTGACTCCAATGTTATCATTTTGTCCTGGGAGAAGCAAAGAAGATGCTTGTGGAAAAAGCAAGTTGGTACTGCTTGGATTATCTGCATAAAAGAAGATGAAATGAGTTTAAAAACATTTGTGCTCTGCCAGAGTCAGCTGATTTGGCTCTCAGGCGTTTGTACGAACTGTTGGTTCATGGGTCTTTTGGCTTGTGCCTGTGTTAGGACTTGGGAGAGTTCAGTGAACCCAGATCTCAAAGCAAAAATATTTAACCTTCATTTTCTAGTGGAAATGGAGTTTAAAAGCTAACTTTAGTTTTCTGGAAAATATTTTAGAAGTAATCTTAGACTCATTTAACTTGTTTTGTGCAAACAATCCAAATATAGACTTGAAGAATTGGAAGTCTGGCTTTTGGTTTAATGCATTATACAAGTAGGGATGGACTTTTAAAACATTTTGCAACTATGAGCTTAATGCCAATCGTGGTATCTGGATGTGGAATCTGAGTTACTTTCAGTAACATCCATTAAGATAAAAGCACAACGCTGGGTGGTTTTTTTTTCAGAATTATAAAGATTCTCAGCAAAGGAATTAATAGAGGTTTCATCTTGAAACCTTTGTGCTTCCTATCACGGTTTTCCACAGTACTTGCAGTCAGATCAAGAGCCTGTGAAAGCATTATGTTTGTTTTTATCTACTCAATCTCATTATAGCTCTGAACAAACATCCAGTAACTCTGTTTGCCTCAAACTCACTTCCCTTTGAGTACTCTGAGTTTCACAAATGGCATCAAGCCAGCAGCTGGCACTCCTGAGACCAAGAGACTGGTAGGCAGTGAACTGAAACCTTGCACAGAAAGCCAAACCACAGCTTTCACCTGAGTCTTCTGCATTGTTATCAACTTCTGCGGTAGAAAACGGGGGAAGGGGACCCATGAATTTAGTTAGCAAAGCATTTGCAAAGCTTTCATGGAGGGGCTGATAAGAGGCAGGAAAGACAGGAAACAGAAAAAGCCAAGTGAGGTACCAAAGCCTGGTTAGCAGCCCCAGGGCAAAAGCCTGGAGTCCTCCTGGAATGTTACTGCAGTTACTGCAGTGACCAAAAGATTTCACTTCCAGCAATCCACTCGCCTCAGCTGCAGTAGCAGTGCCTGCAGGTGCTGGGGATCTGACAGACAAGGTGGGGATCTGGCAGCTGTTTAACAGAACATGTAGAATAAATCCAGTTTTTCAGGAGAACGAGATGAATGTACTAATACGGAACTTCAAAACCTTCTGCCAGTGTATTTTAACTCTCCCACGAAGAAGGAAGGTTGTTCAGAGGATGGGATTGAACCTCGTTTGGCCTCTCCTGTGATGCTGTCAACAGGAGGGCTTTCTGATACTTTTGTTTTCGGTTTTTTGGTTTGGTTTGGGTTTTTTTAAGATGACAAAGTAACTGATTGCAGGTTATGGTCCTTCAAGGTGGCACATATTTGACTAACGATCTACAGATGGAAATCTCTGTAGCTCTTGCCAGCCCTAGTAACAGCCCATTCCCAGGTGCTGGGCAGACTTTTAATGGGTATTTTCTTTTTTTAACTGTTACACTACAAGGTAACACGCTGTTAAATTACTCACATCGTTTCGGTAGGTTACCAGCCATTACTTTTCCAAACTCCGCTCCCATTTCTAACTTTACATATGATTGTTTGTTCAGTGCCTCGAGTAAGTGAGATACTTGATTATAGTGCTGTATTCACATTAATTATTTTTAGGGATATTATTAATATTAAAAAGCCAGATGAAAATCCCAGATATGCTACTGTGATACAGAGCTTTGCCTGTAACCTGTTTGCAGCTGTCAGCTCATGGGATTTGCAGGAGCTGTAGAGTGTTACTGGCTCTCTAAAATTACTTTTTTTCTTTGCCAGAAAAATTCCTTCCCAAAAGCCTGTGCTCGATAAAATTCCACACAGGTCCTCTGTATTTCAGTAAATCAAGGGTGTCCCAGCTATCTCAGGGAATTGAATCTGAGATGCCTGAATACACTGCTTCCTCTGGAATTGCCGTCCCCACAAAGATGTAAATCATGAGGACAAAAATTGAGGTAAAGGATTAGTTATAAAACCGGGGAGGGGGAGATGGAGGCAGAGAGATGACAAGATGACAAGCAGAACTAGAGAATGTTATCCTAGCTGACACAGAACTGGATATCTCTGCTCCAAGGCTCTTACAATGAATTCCTGTGATAGGCTCCGGTGTTGAGAGCCAAGTACTCAGTTTCCATAGAAATGCAGTTCTTTGAGATAAGGCCTAAGATTAACTGCTTAATGACTTTTCCTTACATAGCCCAAGACTTATGCCCTTAAAGTCAGGCTTTGTTGTTAAACTTCAAAGGCTCTTGATGGGTGTGAAGCTGTCTTGGGAACTTGTTGATTTCTCCCTGCTTCATGCTCAGCCAGCTGATGAACCTCTAACTAAAAGCAAGGATGGCATTTTCACCTGGAACCAAGCAGTTAGGGGTGTCCACAGATTATTTTTCTTCTATTTTTACCCACTCTGAGAGCCAGCCTAGACCTAAACTGCTCTGTCCTATGAAGCTATTTATGTATCTATATAACGTCATGGGTGTGCAGCACCAAATGTGAAAGTTTCACAGAAACCCAACTGGCAAATGACTCCATTGCACTAATGAATTTCCAAATATTTGTATAAGCCACGTGAGCAAAGTTCTGCTCAAGAGTAATGAGGGTACTTCCTACCTTTATGACTCACTCCACCATTAAATATTTTCAGCTCCTTGCAGTTATGTAATGGTTGTGCATCTTGGGACAATAAACTTTGTTCCCCAAAATCTCAGTAATAATAAAAAAGCCTCCTTGCAAATCTCTGTCTTCGATGTGTAAAAGCATGGCCATCGTCTTCTACCATCAGTGCTATTATTTTTTTTCAAACTTTGATCATGGCAAAAGACCAAAACCCCACAACTGTAGTTACTCCAAGCATAATACCATGAGCCAAATTCATCCATGATCTAATAGTGATGACATTGGTGGATTCAGTCCAGAGACAAATGTAGCTTAAGTTGTTTTGAAATGGAACATATTCTCAAATCTCAGAAGAGCAACAATATTTCTTTAAAAGTTGAGATTTTTATGGCCAGAAGATGGAGAGAATAATATGAATTGCTGTGTATGTAAAGAAATTTTATAGAATCCAGTATTTTTCTGAAGAACACAAATATATGTCATAAATGAGTAGCCTTATCTTTTTCTTGCTACCCACTATTTTCAAGCTCACCTATTTTTCTGGTGTGTCCTAAAAGGGAAAGACAGTTTAGTACATAGTAATTTCCATCACAAAAAAAAAAATAATTCTACTTTTCCAAAACTAACTTATTGTGCAAGTAGTAGCAGAATGACATTGCTGTGCTCCTGTTCTGTGCACAGTAAAACTTGCTCTCAAAAACCAGCAAATATCACATTGCCTGGTGGGGAGAAGCTCACAGTCAAGTTACAAACCAAGTCTTGTTTATAAGAAATTAAGAGTATTTTACACCACTAATATTGATGATACAAGACCTGCACTTGCAAGTGACTGCTAAAAAAAGACTCTGAAGAAAATCTGCAGGATTGTTTTTCAGAAAGTGATTAGAAAAGGCTTGTCAACAAGCCTGACTGGTGTTACCTGGATTAGCTTCTGTCTTTTCTGCAAGGCTTTTACCCCTGGAAACGAGGAAAAAACCTAATGTCCTTTCTAGGTCAGAACAGTTCAAGTGTTCCTAGGATAGCAGGACTGACTGTCTGCTGTGGCTGATTTTCAGAGGTTGGTGTTTGAATTTGTCTTTTAGAACAGCGAGTACAAACATCTTGCATTGTGAAAAACATCTTCCAAGTGAAAACATCGAAGCAGCCTACAGTTATGAAGCAGCTCAGCTAAAGCTCATTCCTGGAAATTTGCATTGCTATTTCTTACACTACAGCAAGCTCACAGAGAGGTATTACAGTTGTGATGATCTTTAGAGAATAAGAATTTTGCTAAGCTGTTTCCTGGAAAGCAAATAAACTGACAGGCAATTTCAATTCTCCTTTAGCAGAGCTTTAAAATTGGATTCGGTTTTATTATGAACTGAAATTCTTTTTGCAGAAGTAAATATTTATTTAGCTAGCCTGAGATATCAAGTGGGTCCAATAGGAGGCTTGAAAAGAAGCAGCAAAATAATATTATGTATTATTTTCCTTTACATTCCTTTATTTCCTGAGGGTTACCTTTAGGGACTCTATGTTCTGAAGACATTTGGATGGAAACTGGGGAATCATTTCCTTTCCTTATCACTCTCTTCTCTATCTGGCCCAAATGACCAAATTTACCTCTCAAAAGCCAGAAAGAGACCTGAAGACTGAGGAACAGGGAAGCTATTATGGCAGAAATAAAACGACTTTAAATATTCCTAATTGGTTTTATCATTCTATGGTTGGTGCATGCTCTGAATGTGCTGGGTCCCTGCCCTCCAGACAACTGGAAAGGCTCCTGACAATGTTAGGAACAATATTCTCATAAGAGCAAATCCTTTTGAGACCCTAGCACAAACATTGTGGTTAAAAAAGTAATTCACCAGAAGAGACAGGAAAAAAGGTACAAATGCAAGTATCAGGTACACAATTGATGTCTCCCATTTCTCCTCATCCCATTCAGCTTCCATTTCTCCTGCTGAACCACTTCTCTTCCTTGCTGCTGTCTCAAACTTTCTTCCCACTATTCCTCTACATCCCATTTCCCTGTCTAATCCCGTTGGCCTCTATTCCCACACATAAACTGTGCTGCCAAACTTGCACTATCCAAGAAAAGGAAATGGATCCCCAAATGTTCTCAGACCATCCTACCACGGGCCCCCTCCAGAACAGAGTCTGTGGTCCAGCACTCCCATCCCCAACATCTACGTTAAAAGAAGCTGCAGGAAACTAGAAAAAATACAGTCACTTGCTGATGTAGAAACATCTCCTTGACTAGAGGCACACTGATGTATTATTTGTGAAATATGATTGCATCTGCCTTTTATCTTTCATCTTGTTACTCAGTGATAATTGACTGTTCATGGCTGGCACTGGTTTTTAATTATCCCCCGGTGGAAACCCAGCAGCACCCTCTGTGATTGCTCTCACATATCTGCAGGCAGCATCTGTAACACATCATCCTTCAGCAAACAGCAAGTCCTTTTCTTCTTCTCTCTCTCTTTTTTCCCCACCCTAAATTAGCTGTACAAATTCGTGCAGGGCACTTCTTAAAAAGAAACAAAAATAACAGAAGTAGAGAACATCAGTGTGCCCACAGACACATTGAATGTTTCACCATTCATTAAAATAACTCATATTTGAGATCTACTAACAAAGGGTCTGCCCTGCTGCTGCGTCTTGGGGATTTCCATTTACCTATTTAGCGAATTAATTTTAGAGAATTAAGCATTTAGTAACTTCTTAAGTGCTGTGTCCACAGAGCTGCCAGGCTCAAGCTGAAATAACCATCGCTAGGTCGCCTCACAGTGGGAACTCCGTTAGAGCTTTAGTGAACTAAAAAATACGTAAGGAGCTCCACTCAGTGGCGAGACAATGAATTTCCGACTGTGATACCTAACACACGAGAAAGGAGTCTTTGGAAGTGTAAATGTGTATGATAAACACCTCTACTTAATTGACTCTCTGCATTATTCATTGCAATCATAGCACGAGAATCATCCTGTTTCACCCGGATAGCTTTATTTATTGTCAGCAACATTTCTGAGAGAATTCAATCGCTGGCTGTGGGAAGACTTTGGTTAATTGAGCAGACACTCTGAATTACAAATGTTGAGTAAAAGAGTCTTGCCGGGGTGCTTTGTCATCTGTGATTGGCACACTTGTTATTCCATGCAGTAATGGGGTGATAACTCTGCATAATTACACGGCCCTGATTATTTCCTGACGAGTTTGGGTTGGTGGATATTTAACATTACAAGACAGTTATTTCCACAATAAATAGACAAATATGAAACTTTGGATTAAAAGTTTCTAATGACTTTTCTTTTATTCATAATATTATTGGAAAGTGCTATATAATTGCCCTGTTTAAAACAATAAAACTCAGTATTACCTATTTTTATTTTTATTTTAAGCTTGCTAAACTCTCATTTGCAAGTAATATCTTTTTTTCATCTTTCCTTCTTTTCCTTGTACCATGGCAGACTTCCTTGAAAAACTGAAGCAAAAATTCTGTATTAAGTAAAGCAGCTACAGAGGGGTTTGTGCCCTCTGAGGGCACAGAATTAGTGCACTTTTAAAGCAAACATTTTCAGATTGTAGGGAATAAACTATTTCAGTGGAGGTGCTACCAGGGAGAAAGTCTGAGACCACTGCTACAGAAATTGACTGAAATCTGAGTTAGGCCTAGCACCAACTTTGGAAACTTTAAGAAAAAATGTAGATAGGTTTCTTTTCAGTATTAATTCCATATGTCCTTAGTTGTACTTTCCAATATGCTGTAGTTCTGCTTGGCCCAGTGGGATGGATAGATTTTATAGGTTTCAAATCTCCAAAATTTTTCTTCTTTTCTGATTTTCAGCTACTTACTGGAAAATTTGAAATATTTCTGCCTTTCTCTGCCCGTTATGGATTTTGTGTGTTCCTAAGTGGATGTCATAAGCTTTGTGCAGGTGGAAAATCATGCTCCATTTAACAGAAGACAAAATCAATCAAACCTATGAAATCATTAAAAGTAAACTTCCCAGAACACAATCTTGCCACTCTTTCTGTTTCTCAAGCTTGAATTCTAAGCAGGTGATTTAAACTTAATTCTAAGTTTTTCTTTGTACTGACCCTTAGGATCCTTTTTTTTCCCACTGAAAAAGTTGACAACATCAGATACCGGCAGAGTTTTTTAAAATGTAAGGCCAAACAACATTTCTAGTAAGGAGACAAATATGCTTAGATAAGATTTTGAAGACTGTAAATGTAGAAGTAGTAAATTTTTGTTTGGAAAAAATCCAGAAAATCTTAAAGACACTGGAAAGGTCTATGGGGTGACCTGTGGCTCTGAATGGAAAAACCTGTTGACCTAAGATACAGTGTCAGCATGCCTGAAAATAAGTAATGAAGTTACAAAATCTTTAGGAGTTACTTCTGAGAGCTCTGGGCTGAGAAATTAAATTCCAGAAGAAGGTGAAACATTGTGCCCATCTTTTAAACAGAAAAGCCGTAGAAGTCTGCAGTTAGCTTCATTGTCAATCATCTGTTAATGATTTAAATACTTTTCCGAGTTCTAAGGCTTAAGAGAAGAAGATTAACTGTCAATCATTCTCTTCTTAATTAAGAGAAACACCACTCCTCTCGTCTTTAAGAAAGAGTGGTGACACATTTTCAAGCGCCATCCTTAGACGGTTCTGAGGGCAAATCCAGACACCACCATCAGCTTGTCTTTGGCATAAAAGTGCCCGAACAGGCGGGCGCTGCTGTACCCCCGAAATCCCCACATCCTTCAGGGCTTTCCCGGCTGGAGAGGCTGGAGAGGCTGATCAGGCCCCACAGCGAGCCGTGAGCGGAGCCGGCCCTGCAGGAAAAGGGGAGCCGCCTTTTGGCAGGAGCCCCTGCTGGCCCAGGGGCCGCTGCGGATGGACGGGATGGCGAGGAGCTCGCTGTCCCCTCGGGGAGCGGGTTGAACGGGGCATGGAGGAGCCCGGGGTCCCCTCGGGGAGCGGGTTGAACGGGGCATGGAGGAGCCCGGGGTCCCCTCGGGGAGCGGGTTGAACGGGGCATGGAGGAGCCCGGGGTCCCCTCGGGGAGCGGGTTGAACGGGGCATGGAGGAGCCCGGGGTCCCCTCGGGGAGCGGGTTGAACGGGGCATGGAGGAGCCCGGGGTCCCCTCGGGGAGCGGGTTGAACGGGGCATGGAGGAGCCCGGGGTCCCCTCGGGGAGCGGGTTGAACGGGGCATGGAGGAGCCCGGGGTCCCCTCGGGGAGCGGGTTGAACGGGGCATGGAGGAGCCCGGGGTCCCCTCGGGGAGCGGGTTGAACGGGGCATGGAGGAGCCCGGGGTCCCCTCGGGGAGCGGGTTGAACGGGGCATGGAGGAGCCCGGGGTCCCCTCGGGGAGCGGGTTGAACGGGGCATGGAGGAGCCCGGGGTCCCCTCGGGGAGCGGGTTGAACGGGGCATGGAGGAGCCCGGGGTCCCCTCGGGGAGCGGGTTGAACGGGGCATGGAGGAGCCCGGGGTCCCCTCGGGGAGCGGGTTGAACGGGGCATGGAGGAGCCCGGGGTCCCCTCGGGGAGCGGGATGAGGGCATGAACGGGACATGGAGGAGCTCGCTGTTCCCTCGTGGAGCGGGATGAGGGCATGAAGGGGGCATGGAGGAGC
>VZRX01007070.1:273080-287902 GCA_013398075.1 Notiomystis cincta
TCGGGGCGCGCTGGAATGGCGAAGGCAGCGGGCAGGCGGTTTTCGTTCCTGGGGCTTCATTGCCGGGTTAGCCGGGGGTGTCCGAGCCCGCGTGCGCCCGCTTGGGGTCCGCGCTGGTGAGGGGCTGGGAGGCCTCCAAAATGGTTTGTTTGTAAAACTTCCTCTTTCCGCCGCCTGTGCGCACGGGCTGTGGGTTTAAAGCGAGCCCCGATTCCCCCAAGGCAGCTGCCTTGCCTTGCTGGACACAGCAGGATGAGAGCTCTTTGCCCAGTGTGGGAATAGCATTTTCTCTTCGTTCGCGTGTGTTTTAATACGTAATCTTTTGCATGCATAAGTTTTAAAGGACATTTCTTTCTGCCTGGAAGTGCTTCCAGGTCAGCTCTACATCTTTGTTAGCCTCCCAGAAAAAACTAAGGGTGGGAAAGGCTTTCTGTTGCTACTTCATGCGTTTTAATCATACCTGACTGCAAACATTGAGACTTGTTTCTACATACTGATGGCCTCATAATATTGCTCCAAAGTCAAAAAAAAAAAAAAAGAAAAATCAAAACAAATCTGCCTTGCCTGAAGAAAAATTTAGTAAAAATAAAACCTAAATGAAATGTTCCTTTTTACCTTCCTTTTATCTTAACACAAAGTTAAAGACTTCTACTAGAAAACTTTTCTCCTATTTGCAGTAGTGTTTGAATGTCTGTACAGTTCAGATGCACGCAGTGAGTACAGCTGCAGACCTAAGCTTTCTAGTTAAACCTTTCTGCAAAGAATGGCTTTACAGGCACGGGGTATTTCCACCTGCTGGTGCGAGGGAACATTTTTCCTTTTCAAAAACTGCTCCCTTCTTTTATCGTGTCACGTGAACGCGGGTTTTGTTTCTGTGAAGATGGCAAGCCAATGCTGCGCCAGGGAGACACGGGAGACTGGATTGGCACGTTCCTGGGCCATAAAGGTGCTGTTTGGGGTGCCACCCTTAACACGGATGCCACTAAAGCAGCTACAGCAGCAGCAGATTTTACAGCGTAAGTGATGAACTGTCTTGTGTTTCGATTTTAGTCTGTAGCTCCTTGGTGACAACGTAGCTGTTACTAAATTACTGATTCGTTTGTTTCTCTGTAGTAATTGTCAGCTTATTTTTGGCTGGCCAGATTAAAACTTAGACTGCTGTGTTCTTTGAAAGCAGCTGCAGTTGATTCCATCACGAAGAACAACTGTGATTGCTTCCTGATGTGCTTAATTACCATATTGGTTTGCTAGAATAAACTTTCCTATGCAGCTCTAATCTCTGGCACCTTAGTTAGAGCAGAGTTGATAGAGGGATTTCTATTTTACTTCTAGTTAGCCTCTTTTTATTACAATATATTTCTGGTGAATTAGTTCTTTGATTTTTTTTGTTTGTTTGTGCTGTTTACAGTATCAAGGAATATTTTGCGAGTTGAATCTTGTTTAGTAGAGGGTAAATTCTGTTGGAGAGTTCAAATATTCTGTTCAAGTTGCAGAGAAGAGCCACCTTTGTCTTAATACTAAAATGTTAATTAGGCTGCATGGTTCTGAAGAAGAGCATAAAGTAAAGTGGTGGGATAGTCCAAAACAGGCTCTAGTAAAAACATAAAAAGTATTCTTACTGACTAACTGGGTTACAACTTGTAAGAATGTAGCACTTAGGATAGAATGTGATGGCATCAGGAAAGATTGCTTATAAATTCATCTGACTGTCCAGGTTGATTTGTCCTGGTGCTTCTAAAATATGAATGTTTCCTCTTGCTGTTTAGCAAAGTGTGGGATGCTGTGTCAGGAGATGAACTAATCACATTGGCTCACAAACACATTGTCAAAAGTGTGGATTTTACACAGGTATGAGAAACCTTTATACCTTATTCACCAGGGAAATAAGCTCTTGAGTATGTTTTGCTTTTACTTACTTTTTTAGCTTTTTATGTGTATATCTAATTAGGCAAATAATCTAAAATACTGCTGCTCGTTTTGAAGATTGTAGGGTGAATGTAGCAAGTGTGTTAGAGGCTGTCTGAGAGAAAAAGCTGTTATTTTAACTCACAGACAGAGGCTGTATTTTGATTCAAAGTAGAGTTGACTCTCTATAACTTCTGTTTCAGGATAGCAATTATCTGTTAACAGGTGGACAAGATAAGCTCTTGCGTATCTATGACTTGAGCAAGCCAGAAGCAGGTGAGTCTGCTTTCAAAACTGATTCTTGGGGGGCTTTTTTGAGTTCAAGAAAAGTTCTGAAATTAAAGGGCTGCTTTCTATTATGAATCATAAAATCTAAAGGGTCACAGAATTGCTTGGGTTGGGAAGGCCCTTAAAGATCAGCTGGTTCCAACCCTCTTCTGTGGACTGCTAGACCAGGCTGGTGAAAGCTCCATCCAGCCTGGTCTTGAACACTTCCAGGAATGGGACTTCCAGCAGAGCACATCTCACTTCAGTGCAGACTCACTAGAAATTGCTCTAATTAATTAAAATTTAGCCATCTGAAAGAAGAAAACACTCCACATATTTAAGTGGGTTTAAATTCATGTTGATACTGAACTATTTATGGTTGATAGGAAGCTAGAGAACATTGATGTTCACCTTGTGAGGTTTTTGAAAGCTAGGCAATCAGATACCCAGTTTGCATTTATCCTGTTCCTGGAATAAGATCTACAAATAAAGTCATAAGTGGTTGATGTGGTTCTACAGTAGATGGAAATCTACGTAGCTTAAGGAAGCCCCCCAACTGCTGCATGCCACTATTTCATTTTACTGCATGTATTAAAATATTTGGCTTTGTTTTAAGAACCTGACGTTGTCAGTGGACACACTTCTGGCATTAAAAAGGCCTTATGGAGCAGTGATGACAAACAGATTCTTTCAGCTGATGATAAAACTGTCCGGTAAGAAAAAGCAACTTTCAGTTTTCTTTGTTCTCATGCTCTGTGTGAGGACATAGTTATGTTATTTTGGTAAAGGATGCAAATGGCACAGGTTACCTGATCCTAGATTATTGGAGCTGCATGCCTGATACAGCTCTGTTCTGCTGTCAGAGATCATTTTGGTAATAGTTCTAATTTATAATAATGTGCTCCTGATAGAGGTGTTCTCCCTCAGAAGAGGTGGTCTTTGAGAACTCCTTAGAATAAACTTATGGCTCTTGAAATCTGGAGGAGGATGAATTTATAGATGAGGTCTCTTGCATACACACTGTCCTGAGCTATTGCTGCTTTGTCTTCTTCAGTTTCCAAGTGTTCAAGATAGCCAAGAGCCTGCTTGTTTTTCTCCAAATTGCAGGAATAGAAATGCAGCAGTCAGCTAAAATGAGTAAAGATCCTTGTCACAGCAGAATGATTTAATTTCTGTTTAGATACCCCTTGCTCTGCTAGATGGAAAATTATATTATCCTCAATGAACCTGTGTAAATTGGGATTAGTACCTCTTTGTCTTTTGAATTGCAAAGACTGAATGGAATCTTCAAGCCTTGCTTCAAGACCTATTGCTTAGGAGACTTGAACCAAGATTTTTAATCTCCAAGAAACTCACTGAGTAGTTAAATGGTGTGTATATACCATTTCATGTTGTGGCATTGAGCTGCAAAAGTAAAAATATTTTTAAAAAAGGAATGTGTCTTAAGCTTGGCCTAGGTGAGAATGCAGATAAAGCCACTAAAGATCTGAACTAGCTGTGGAATTAAACCATGATCCTTGATGGGTCCCTTTTTTGATCCAGACCTTGCCGTGGACGTGAGGTGGAAGTTGCTTGATTTGCAGAAGTTGTCTGAGTGTGTTTTTCCCCTTTGTTCCCTTGTTAGCCTGTGGGACCGGAGTACCATGACCGAAGTGAAGTCGCTAAACGTGGCCATGTCAGTGAGCAGCATGGAGTATGTTCCAGAGGGACAGATACTGGTGATCACCTACGGGAAGACCATTGCTTTTCATAGTGCAGAAACGTGAGTCCACAACTCCGGTGTTCCCAGGACGGGTAGCGGGCTTCTCGTGGGTAACAACGGGCTCTACAAGGCCAGATTCACCAAGTTGTCAGAACTGGCATCTCTGGGATGTCTGAAGAGAGCAAGTTACATGCTTAAACACATTCCAGAAAGTGGTTCTGTATGTGGGAGCTTTTGTTTTGCTTATTCTAAACTCATTTCTAACTCGACAAGCTCGATTTGCAAGTTAAAACTTGTTTCAGAAACTCTGTGGGGTTGCATTCTATTTCTGGCAGTTGAGATTAGTAGAATCACAGTTTCTTTGTTCTCAGGATTTATTTTTTTTTAATATGAACTTTATTAACAAACTTTTCTCCCTCAGTCTAGAGCAGATTAAATCATTTGAAGCACCCGCTACAATCAATTCTGCATCACTTCACCCTGCGAAAGAATGTTTGGTTGCAGGTGGTGAAGATTTTAAACTCTATAAATATGACTATAATACAGGAGAAGAATTAGGTATGTTTGTCTCCTATACTCATAAAGGAGTTCTGAAATAGATATTAATAAAATAATAACCAATAAATGAAACTTTTGTATTCAAATGAGGTCTGAGCATAGCATGCTGTGCAAGAGGATGTTGAAAAGATGTATTATCAATTAAATATCTTTTGTTATATCAGTATACCTAGTATTATTCTAGAATTAATTGAAATGCCCATTCAACAACTCTGCACCTATTTAAAAAGCATTCTTATTCTGTATTGCTATAATAGCTGTATGTTAACTCAAGTCTCATACTGTTTGTTAGATATGTCAGTTACAAGATTTTATGAAAAGTGTGATGTTGGCCCAATTTGTTTGAAGAACACCTGATCTGGTCCTCATTTCAAATTGTTTGTGTAAGGAGTGGTTGAAAGAACAGAGCATGTGTACTCTGTGCTGCTGGCTTGTAGTTTAGTCTAGAATAACTAAGCACCTTTTTTCTTGCAGTTCATGAAACATTAATATCTTGCCTAAAGTACACGTTGCTGACACACCCATTCATGGGTACTCTGCTTTGTATCAGAAACTGGTTGGGTTGTACTTAAATTTCAGTTGTTGGCTGAAATTTGAAATTGATGGTCTTGACTTGTTCCCTTCAGAATCTTACAAAGGGCACTTTGGTCCCATTCACTGCGTGAGATTTAGCCCTGATGGAGAGTTATATGCAAGTGGCTCTGAGGATGGTACACTAAGGCTGTGGCAGACAACAGTAGGGAAAACCTATGGCCTTTGGAAGTGTGTAGTTCCTGGTAAGTGTGTGCTTGGTCCTGGTCAAACTTGACAGCTCCACGGGCACTTTTGAAGGAATATCTGTCATCAGTGGAAAACATTGAATTTGGTACAGCAGCTCCTGTCTCCTGAGGGTTTCTGACCTACCCATATCTGTTAGATAGAAGGATGGATTTTTATAGCTGTCTTGTAAGCACTTAACATCATACCTGTAAGCTCTTTGAATACTGACACTGTGGGTATTTTGTGAATTTAGACAATTTATGGATATTTAAGCCAAGAGTCTGATGTATTCTTATGTTAAAGAGCAAGAAATACAGGATACCACTTTTATAATTCTGAAAGAGAGAATCTCTAGATCTAGAGAATCTCTAGAAAGAAGTGTGGATGGTAGTTTTATTTTATATTGTACTCTGGTTCTTTCAGCCTGGGGAAATGGAAACAATAACTACACATTAATAGAATTGCTTCCTCTAGTGTTTTTCCTCAACACTGAATTATGTGAAAATTACTTTTTCTTTCTTTCTTTTTTTTTTTTTTTTTTTTTTTTTTTTTTTTTTTTTTTTTTTTTTTTTTTTTTTTTTTTTTAATTAAGGTGGGTTGGTGGAACTGAAGGTACTGATTGTTTGTTTTTCTCCTCTTTTTCTACAGAAGAGGAGAATGCAGAAGCAGCAAAAGCAAGGACTACCCTTCCAGGAACTGCAGAGGAAGAAATAGGTAATGAACTGAACTCTCAGCTTCAACTTCCTAAGTGTTAAAAGATCAGTCAGGATGATAGCATTCCTTAGTATGAAAGAAGTAGTTTCCCTCGAGTGCTTTCTGGTATTTCTCACTCTTTTCAAAGGATCTTTGAATGCATTTGCCTGACAGATCATGTGGTAAGTGTCAGACTGGTGACTGGAGCTGTGCAGGCAGAGCAGATGGGCTAGAACAGCTGGATCAGGTCGAGTGGGAAAACAAACTGAACCGGTCTCTTTAAGCACTCTCTGCAACATTTCTTTGGCTCAGGTACCTAAGGTGAAGTTAAATAACACCCTTTTTGTTTAGTTGCAGAAGAGATTGCCTCTGAAAACTCAGATACAGTGTACAGCTCAACTCCTGAAGTGAAAGCCTGACTCCTGCAGCTGTTACGTGGCACATGGACATGCTGGACTAAATCAAGTGAGCAGTGACAGACAGCAGCCTTCCCGAGTGCGCTCCCTGCGTGGGGCAAAGATGGGCAGTAATTGGTGAGAATGCGGTGGAACTGGCTAGGTGTTGTCTGTAAGAGAACTGAGCATCCAAATAAAAACCCAAAAGACAAGCAGTAGAGTTCTGCTGGCTTTTTGGCATAACTGCCTACTGTCTTTTCAAAGAAGTGTGCAAGCCAAGATCCAGTCTCTCCAATCTCAATTAGACTCATTGTAGTGTGTTTTCATTATTACAAAGAAGAGATACAATGGCTTTTACCTAATTTTCTTTTTCTTGAAAGTTGGAAAAATTGGCTCTAGTTGAAAAGAAGGGATTATGTACTTAAAAGTATTTGGTTCTGGTTTTGTTTCATTGTATGCTGCTTCTGAATGTTTAACTGTTTTCAGTTGTCTAAATAAAATGCCTCTCCAAACTCCTTCATTACTTTTGAGCGTTGGGTTCATGAAATGGAAAAGCAACCACATTAATCACGTAATCCTTGGTATCTTGGGTTTGTACTATACAGAGAGAAAGCAAAAGAATGTTTTAGTGTTGGTACAGAGGGTGGCAAGTTCTTTGATCTGTAAGCTTTGTATCTTTTTTATTCTTTAAAGTTTGAATGTAAACATGAGTCTCTAAAAAGAAAAACAGTGAAAAATCCTAAATTTAATGTGCTGCCTGAAGTATTCGGTTGTACATGAAAATATCAGAGGCTGGCTGCAAATCTGTGTAAAGCTTGGGTTTAGTCCTCCAGACTGGATAAAAAAGTTACTCTTTCAAGGTTACAAATAATATTTTCTTCATTAAAGAAAATAATTGCCATTCTTCCACTTGTCATTTCCTTTAATGTTATGCTGAAAGCTTTACATAATGAATTCTGTGTGGAAAGAAGAAAGTTAGAGGTATATTTATTCACACACCTTTTTATTTTTTCATATTCATACTTGTCCTTGCTGTCCTGTTTTTGCAGACTCTACCTATTTGAATTTTATTCTAAAAACAAGCAACTGATTTACAGCTAAATGGTTCAGTCTTGGTAATTCCACTAAGGCTTATGAGGGCTCCTTATCTAATACTTCAGCATAAAAAAGATTCATTTTACAAACTGAAGGATGTGTTCAGGGTCAGGAACTTGGAACATCTTGCCCTGTGGTAGAATTTCTTCCATGCTGTGGGTTTTAGTCCATATTTGCAGTAGGCTCTTTAACATTGCAGAGAGGGGGCTGGAATAGAATCTCAGAATGGTTTAGCTGGGGGAAAAAACCTTTAATATCAAGTTCAGCTGCTCAGCTGTTAACCTAGTGTTCCTAAGGTCACCAGAAAACCATGTCCCTCATTCTGCATTTACAGCTTGCTTTGAGATGCATTAAAATACTGGAAAAATTAAAAAAAAAACAGCAAAACTAAAGTACTGTTATGAACAAGTGCTTGAAAAATCACCAGCCAGGGTATCAGCAAAACCCAGATTTAATATTAAGTGACAGGACAGCAAAGTTCATTGGCAAGATTCATTCTGCTACTTACAGGACAGTTAAGGCACACTGAGGAAAAGACAAACCCAAACAAAATCCAGGCAATCAAACCAGAAGCGAACCAAGAACTGGTTAGTGGGATGGGTGTGTGTGTTTAGGTGCACATGGCAAAAGGATAGTCGGGGCAAGGATAAAAAGGAGTAAGGACTAAAACAGTAATGTTAACTTCTACCTTAAACTTTAACAGAGGAACAACACCTAACTTAACTTGTAACTTTCCCGTAACAATTTAACAGAGGAATAACACTTAACAGCATTTAACTTAGGACTTAACCTTGTGTACAGGCCTAACCTACATAGATACCTAAGGTATTTACACATCTAAGAAAGCAGGTTTCTCCCAGATTTGCTATAGCTGTGCACACATGCAAGCACACAGACCTAAAGAGTCAGTGTAAATTACCTGTGAAAAATTCCCCTTTGCACCTCTCCAATGGGCAAAGCGAGGGTATTGACCCAGGACTCTCCAGGTATAGCAAATGTGGGAGTTCTCTGCCTCTGAGAGGCCTCACTCAGAGGGAGGTTGCTGGTCACAGCCAGTGGGCTGGTCCAGGAGAGCTCAAATATTCTCCTTTGGGACCGCTGTTTGTAGGGGTTTGGTCAGAACAGTGTCTCATCTCAGATATAGGTAGGGTCAGCACTTGAAAGTGTGGGGACAGGGATGTTATGCCATTCAGGCAGGAAAATTAATTTCCAGGGCTGTTCATAAAAGAGGAGCTTGCTAGACAGCAGCAGTTCCTGGGAGCAGACAGTGTTTCTGGTGAGCTCAAGAGGAGCTGAGCCCAGGTGTGTTTGTCAAGGCTGAGGCATCACAAGCATTTCTTAGATGACAGTGTGGCCTGGAAAAGGGGGAGGAGGATGAGGATGCACCACCACAAGTACTTGAAGCCTTGTAATTTTCGAACTGCTTTGACGCATCCTAAAGTACACAGTGCAAATGGTAGACGCTTCTGGAGTGATTGCTGTCTTTCAAAGCATTGCTTCTCAAAGCACACGTGCAGTTTTGGTATAGGAAAAGCAAAAAGAAAAGTGTCCACAGGTTTCAGAGCCATCTCAGACCCTTTGCTGCTTTTCCCGATGCTGTTGTGAGTGGGATTTCTTTGTTAGCACGGAGCAAATAGGACTATACTTGGAAACAGTTTCTTCTAAACGTCAATATTAACAATGTATTTTTCATGAGACTTTGTGGTTTTTTTTTCCAGATCTGGAAAAAAGTAAAGGCCATGAAGTTTTCAGAGGCCGTGTTACCAGAATTTCATTTTGCAGTTATCACTAGAACTTTTACAGGTCGGTAGGTTTATTGACGCCCTGTGTACGTGTGGCACTAGTTCCTCCTGAAAATTCAACATGAAGACACTGGACACTGCCTTGACTCATCACCACCGAACGGCAGGTTCAGCGTTCTGCATCGCCGAAGGAACGGAATATCCATGTACTCCACAGGAAAGGAACATCCCCGCCGCAGCAGGGCCGAGGTCTCGCCCTGGGTGGGTGCGAGCCCTGCCCGGCTCGGTCCCCACGTGGTGGCGGAGCTCCAGGGCAGCCCCGCCGCTTCCTGCCCGTGCGGGGCGGGGCCGGCGGGGCCCAGGTCTGCCCGCCCTGGNAGCCGGAATAAGAACAGCCCTGCGGTTCCTGTAGGGGTTCTGACATAGTCCCGTGACGTGTACTTTGGTACTGCAGGTGGAACACAAGTTTCGTGTCACTTGGCTTTGGCTTGAGGGGTTCCGAGCAGGGTGAGAGGCTGTAGGGCAGCCGGGGCTGCGGGGCTCGCCAGCCCTGGTCCTGTCACGAAGTTGGACCTGTTTTTCTCTCACACGCCATTCGGGTTCTCACGGGATAATCCTCCCTCCCCTCTTTCTCACCAAGAGATTCAAAACACTGAATTGGGCTCTGATTCGCAAGCTCGGTTCTCCACCTCTTCTGCTCATTCTCCTTGTTGCTTGCTCTCTGAGGAGCGGTGGGGATTTTGCAGGTGTTTGCAAGTGGTCTCCGGACCTGAAAGGTTCCTCAGATAAGGCAGAGAGCAGCCAAGAAAAGATTTCTCTGCCTTTCCCTGGCTGGGGTTCCTCTCCTGCTCATTGCTGGGGAAGGGGAAAGTGCTACAGCTCCCCCAGCAAACCCCAATTGCAGCAGTGGTATGAAATAAAGCAGTGAGCCTCCCTACAGTCTGCCTCTAAGGTGTGATAATTCGGTCAGTGTGAGTGGGGGGACAGCGAAGTGGACACAGGGGAGGCCTCATGGCCGAGGGGAAGCAAAGGACAGCTGGTGTGGAACAGGCAGGTCTCAAAGTTGGCAAAGCAGAGTTCAGGAGGTTGTGCCATGTGTGGCATCACGTGCCTGTCATGAGAACAAGCACAGGCACCTTTTACAGAGCCAACATGCAGTTTAAGTGATTAGCCTGTGGATGGACAAGTGAGAGCTGTGTTTTCATTCACTGAAATTGTGGAAATGGTGCAGCTTTCAAAAGCGAGCTGCCTAATCGCTCTCTGATGTCCTTGTTCATGGGCTGCTTGTAGGGACAGGTGCGTTTCAACTGCAGCCATCTGAAGAGCTCCAACATTAATAATAGTGCCAAATTTCACTGTCTCTTAGGAAATACAGCTAGCACAGAAGTCTGCAAATGCTCTCCATTTACTTTAAACTAGGTTGTGTCATGCTTTTTCGTAGTAAATTCAATCTTAGAGTTGGTTGTTGGTTTGTGTGGGGAATCCAGAAACTTGAAGTCAGCTCAGTTCTGATAGTTGTTGCCATCCCTTAGCAGGGATCTTTGTTTAAACCAGCTGTGGTCAAAGTGAGCTGGGTTAGGTGTTCAGGACAGCTGTAGAAGGGGAATGGTGTGGTTGTGACCATGTTTTAGTGGCAGCTTCGAGCATCTGCCTTGTGCTGGCTGCTTTAGAGAGAGAACTGCACCTCCCTGCCATTCGCTCTCCCACTTAATCCATATCTGAAATACAGCAGCATACTTAATTCAGCACTTAACATATCTTAGTGCAGTACTCAAAAAGAGCAGGGTAAACCCTTACCTTTATCTTTCATGGTTGCTAACAATACTCTCTGCTTCTGTGACTTACACACTTTAGCTTTTGAAGGTTTTATAAGCCTGTGCCAGCAGCTTTAACACTAATTCAGGTGATTTGCCCTGTTTCCCACACAGCTTTGTGTAGAATTATGGTTTTCTAACAGGGACATCTAGTGGTGAAATATATTTTACTTAAAATATATTGTTTGAGCTAATTTCTGTGTCTGTTGTTTCTGTGCTTGCTACATAATATCATTATTGAAGCAGTAGGTTGCCATTAGAGAGGATCTATTTCTTTATCACTGACAAACCAAATCTTCACAAATCATGGCATGTGGTGCTTTCCTGTGTGATTTTTTTAAAAAAATAAATACATTTTTGTAAAATTCCTTGATCCTTCCCTCCTTATCTCCTTCCCTCATACCCATAACTGTGTCTTATTAGAAGAAGGTGTTTCCTTGGAATAAAGAACAGGTGCCTGTTACACAGATGAAAAGACACTGATGTGCAGAGTCAGAGGCTCACTAGCCTGATGGACTGAGACATTTGCCATCTGAGAGCTGTGTAAAGAAGCTGGAGAAAGAGCTTTACAAGTTTTCCATTCCACAAGGACTGTTTGCAGAGCTTGTGTGCTCGGGGTCACCACGATGCCTGCAGGGATGGAAAGGAGTCTGCCTCTCCTGCTCTGCTCTCCAGGCCACTGGGTTATAATAGCCCAGATGTTTAATGTTTTCTCATGCTTCAGAAAAGTATCAGATGCAACTTTTAATGCCACTTCACAAGGAAATGCTGGAGCATATCAGTGAGTCTCTGTTTTGGAAGTGTAAGCTGGTAGCACACTGCTTTGGTTTGGGCATGCAGACACATGGGGACACAGGGACCATCCCCTCTGCCCAGCACTTGGAATGGACATGGAACATTGGGTCCAGTTTCTCTTTCCAACAGGAAAGAGAGATTGATAAAACTGTCACAGCTCCAGCACAGGGGACACCACAGTGGGGCTGGGGCTGGAGCATTTGCCCTGTGAGGAAAGACTGGTTTAGCCCAGGGAAATGGGCTTTAGGGGTCCTGAGGCAGACAAGTTCACGCTGGATATAAGGGAAAACAGTGCAGAACAGTCAGGTGCTGGAATAGGTTGGGCCCAGAAAGGCTGTGCAATCTCCATCCTTGGGGACTCTCAAAACACACCTGAATAAAGCTCTCAGCAGCCTGGTCTGACCTCAGAGCTGATGCTGCATTGCCCAGGAGGTTGGACAAATGATCTTCAGACATCTTTCAACCCAAATTATTCTATGATGATATGTTTTATTACCTCAGTGTGTCTATGTATGTCTGAATATATATTTATACACACACACATATGTATGTATTCTGAGTAATAAGTAATTAATTGCAGTTGTTCTGCAATGTTCTTGGATTCTAAAAAAAACCCCATTATCTATCTGTGTTGCTCAGACCCTCTAGTTGAAGGGCCAAAAATACATTCATTATGTTTCAATTGATATTTTTAATTATAGTTGGTATTTCTGAGCCATCTACATGTGAGAGCTAGCCTGTTGGTAAGTGGCATTTAGATAATGAAGTGTTACATCCCTTTTCAAGACAGCATAATTCTGTTCTAATATATTAATAACTGTTTTTAGCCTGTACCATGGCTCTGGTTCTTCACTGTTCTAACACCTTTTGAATCTGCTGGGTAATTTTAATCAGATTTGAAGGACAGGTAGATGCCTTGGAAATAAGTAAGGCCCTGGGTGGAGTGACCAAATCAGTTCTTTTGTTGAGGGAAAGGCAGGCACACATCAGCAATTACATGAATTTTCATTGCAGCTGTTTTATTTTGGCCTTCATGCAAGTAACAGGAGTCCTGTTTTCCTCATGGTTGTAAGGACCTCTGAGGACAGCTGGGTTATTGGGGTGAGGAGGTGTCTCAAGCCAGGGAAAGAAGAAAGGGAGCAAGAGGGGTCTTGGACCTGCAGGGAAGCGAGTCTTGATGTTCTGCATCTCAGTTTCTGAGGAAGGGCTTGGCAGTGGTCCCCAGAGTGCTCTGGAGGATGCCACGATCCATTTTGTGTGATCTCTGGACAGCACTGTGTGATTTCACAGGACAGCAGAGCTGATGTCTAGTTCAGGGCTCATGCTTTGCTGTCCTGCTTCGAGTATGTGAGTGCTGGTGGCTTGGAGACTGAACTTGTGTCCTGTCAAGGAGCCCCACGTGAAGTTAAGGATCTGTTGGTCCCTGTCGAGTGTCGCGACGGAAAAATAGCGACAGCTTCTCGACAAAACTGAACAACCCCGTGGTAAAACAGCTGCCCCAAGCCCTGGTCCCAGAGCCTTTTCTCTCCTTCAGGGGCTTTGCTCAGCTCTGCGTGGCCAGCTGGGGTCAGGCTGTGTCCAGCTGAGCCCCTCATTTCTCCGCGCAGGTTCGGCCGCGGTTTCGGTCTCCTCTCCCGCAAAAACAGCTTTCATCACTTCCCTTCCCTGTTGTCGTGTGCTCACGGTAAGAGCAGGAGCACACATGCTGTCTCTGGCACACAAAATGAAATAACCACTTGAGGGGGGCAGCTTCTTTTGGGAACAGTGCTGCCTTAAAATGCTTGTGAAATACCGCCTCGGGCATTCTTGAGCTTTCTGTTTCGCCATCTGAAGGGATGCCGTCAACACATTTTTTTTAAAGCTTCTGTAAAGCTTAGTCTGTTTTATGAGGAATGTGTGAGGAACCTTAGATATTTATGTAATTATCCTAATGAAGTGGTTTTATTTATTGTTTTCTGAGGAAATGCTGGGTATTTTTGGATTCGTGTTCTTCAAAGAGAGGAGATGAATTTCCTGTTAAGAAATTGAATATGATTTTTGCAAATGTCTTCAGAGAAAAAAGTAAACTAGAAGAGTGATTACAGAATATTGGCTAATTAGCTGTAGTGTAACTGCTTTAATTACTTTTATCCCTGAAGCCACATGACTGTGCAGATGACTAGCAGATGACTTATTTAAAAAAAAAAAAAAGACGTGTTCACACTGCAAGGTTAATGAGCCTAATTAAATATAGTTTTCCTTAGCCAGATACTAAATCATAAAGCTTGGGGGAGTGAGGGAGGGGGAGAATCCAAAGGCAGTCAGTCCTATTTCAAAAAATGGTTTTATTCTGATATTTAATGAAAAAAAAAAAGAGAAAAGCTGGAACTATGAGTGATTTTTCTGAATAAAGGCACTTAGATCTAAAGATTTGATGAGACCTTACATGGCAAACTTTGAAAGTCTATTTAGAGACGATTATGCTGAGACATATTTGTTTTCACTTACCCATTGCTTTAATTAATGTAGGAATGGGCTTGAATAAAAGGTCTGTGTTATATGGAAGTCTCCATCTGCTGCTGCATATTACCAGAACCTTTGTCCTTCCTTGCTGTGCCATTTTTCTTGCACCATTTTATTTCCTGTAGTAAGCTGCATGATGTCTCACATTAAGTTGTACAGAAAGGATGGAGTTCTGATTTTTTTGTTGCATTATTTAATTTTTTTTTTAAATTCTCTGCCTGTGCTGTGCACTGTGGCTTGAGTTCTCACGCTGAAAATGATGTTTGGAGATCCAAATTCTGTGGTCTTTCAGAGACTCTTGTGTGCCATGCACAAAAATGAGATATTAGACATTACTGAGTTGCTACCTTTGTGACTAGCCTTGAGTTCCTGAAAACAGAGGGTAAAATGTGTTAGACAGTGAAAAGGGCTTAAGACAATGGTCTTGGCCATATTTGCAAAGAACATGCAGTCAGCTATTGCTGATCAGCTGGTATTTGGTGACTTTCACAGGTGACATTGGGCAAAGCAAATGTAGTACCTCATTTCCACTTCCACTCTCCTTCCTCACACCTTTTTCCCATTATGAATTTTCTTTTCTTTTTTTTTTTTCTTT
>VZRX01007070.1:288896-303573 GCA_013398075.1 Notiomystis cincta
TTAGAGTAGAGCAACTGAAAGGATCCTTATTAGAGAAGGAGCAGCTGAGTTCCTCATCTAAACTGCTTCCTTTGGTTTTACCACATTTTCCAAAGGGGTTGAAAGGTTACTGTGCACCCAGTAGGGTTCAAAAGTTATTATAATAAATGGGATTATGATTAAATGATGCTACCTCAGCACTTGGCAGAAGAATCATAACACAGGGTTTGTGTGTCCTTCCTCTATTTATTTATTTATTTATTTATTTATTTATTTATGTGTTTTTTTCCTCCCCCATGGACATTATCAAATATATCCTATAGGCCTACTGATAGGTGGAAAAGGAGGAAAGTTCCAGCCATGATGTTTGTAGCAATAGCTTTTCTCACCTGCTTTCTACAAGTCAGCTTGAATGATATAAATCAGAATTTATATTTCAGGGCAGAAGGGATAAACCTGTGGCTTTGAAAGTGAAGGAATGAGGTTTTGTTGTTTGACTTGTTTGCGACTTTGCAAGCTCCCCCTTTTCCTTGTTGCCATGCAGTGAGTCTGATGCTAAACTCTTAGAGAAATCCATAAATTCCTTAGGATCCTTTTGAAATTCCTTCACTGATTTATTTTTTTCCTGCTCTTAGCCAGCACCTTGCCCTTGTGGGTACCACTCATTAACAGCTTGTATGTGGTAATAGGACAGTGGTGGCACATTAGCTTAGCATGCTCAGGACCAGATTTTGTTCAGCTGTTTCGTGTTGTCCTGTGTTTCCACTGAGTCATCTTTACCCTAAATTGGTTTCTCTGCAGCTTTTTGTAAGTCTAGGAAAACAAGCTTTTATTTACACATACTTTGGCTAGTGTATTAGTTTTCTACTTTTTTTTTTTTTTTGGCTGTCAAAGTTATTTAGTAGGAAGAAAAAAAATTAAGTAGAAGATTTCTGTACAAAATTAGTGATTTTGTCTACCAGATTTTCTGTTTTCAAAGTTTTAAACCTTTTTTTTAATCAATATTCTCGAGGGAAATGCAATTTAACACTGTAGTAAAGAAGATTCATAGAGTGACATGCTCTTAATAAATTCAGTCACCCTGAATTATTATCTCCTAGTATCTCTCTATGCCCATGTCCATATTCTGACCTTAACTGATGATGATAGTTGATGATTGATGGTGGTGATTTGCTGATGATTGGTGGTTAATGATTGTTGATGTTATTTTCAGAGTGTTTTCATGGAATGCTTATAAGATTGGTATTTAGAAGAATTATTTATGTTTTGGGATGTGAGAGATTTTAAAGATATTTCCAGTTTCTTTTTCCTGTGTACTCCCGTGAGCAGTGCATGTATGTTAACATTAAAAATTACACTCTGGGTTTATTATTCTCAGCAGAAACTGACTTTACCAGTCAGTTAGCCTTTGTTAAGCAGTGGCCAATATTTGGTTCTTCTGGCTCTAGACAGTTTCATTATTTTAGTACCCACTGAGCATCTGCTGCTCTTTGGGAATTCTGGAATCGAGAAGTCGTCGAGCAATGGCAGAAGGTTTTGGAGGTGGGTTGTTTTGGGTTATTTTCATGCTACATGTATCATAAACTTCTCAGTCCAGGGCTGGCAACACAATGGCTCTCTCTCATCAACACTCAGTTAATTCACTTGGAATGGCACACAAGACACACTGTGTGAAATACCCAGTTCATCCTCTAAGAGAAGTTAAGGCTGTTTTGGACTGGTGATAAGAACATGAGCCCTCAGAAGGACTGGAAAGCACAGCACACTCCTCAGAGGTTCCAAACCCCCCACAACTTTCTTCTGAAGTACCACACCATATATTAAAAGAACACACAAATAGATGAGACTTTTGTGGTCGTTGTTTCTCCCCCCAGAACTTGGCTGGATCTCAAAAGTCTCTGTGAATCGACCTGCAGTGGTGAGGCATGCAGAACAAATTAAAAAATGGAAAACTGTGAAAGGTAATTGGCAAGTAAGTGCTCTTCTTATGCATTCTGTTCCTGTATTTTTAAAGCAGTCACTCTCCCTCTCCTGGCTGTAATATTGAATTTTTTTCAAGATACATGTAAACTTAAAAGATGTGCTTGTCCATGTCTTATTTTAGTAATTTGTATTTGATGATGATGGGATGGAATAAGGTGACGCATTTATCCAAACAAGTTAAAAACCTTATAACTCATGACTGGCAAAACTGCAAATGGATTTAAGTCATCTTTATTCATGAGTGGATTAAATTGTATATTACTATCCCTCCACATTTATTCTGTTTCCCAGACAGACTTCTCTGCATGCTGCCTTCTTATTTTTTAATTTTAAAGCTGTAAGATATGATCATGGTCCCTGTCAAGTTTGACCTACCTGGATGATTTTTCTTTGCTTAAACATTCTCCACGTGTGTGATTTCATTGCTTAACTAGTTTTTCCCTAAAATTCAAAAATCCTGACTGGCTGTGGCATTTGGCAGGGGGAAGGAGCCCACTAATGTCAGGAGGACTGACTTTTCAGCTGCTGAGATAAGGCAAATTGTTGGGTTTTGTCCATCTTACACTGAACAAGTTGTTTATGTGCAACAGTAGCTGAAAATCTGGAAGCAGCAGAAGGGAGATATTGAAGGATCAATCTTAAGAGTGGCATGTAACAGAACAAACCAAGAATCACTGAATTATACTTAATTCTTAAAAATGTTGTTCAACATAGTTGACATCATGCAACCATTCTGGGGTGGCTGAAGCTGTGTTCACAATGAGCACAGATCTTGGGATTACAGCTTGAGGATAGTTTGATATAGGTGTAAAATGCTGCTGGAAGATAGAAAGAAGTTTCCTGCCTGTTTTTCCTTCCTGAAAGTTTGTGCTTTGCATGTTACGATTAAAGTTTTTAAATGGAGATAAACAGAGGAAATTTAGACACCAGCTCAGCATTTTTTAGAGTTTTTTTATGCATAAAAAGTTACTTGATACCAAGTTTATCAGTCCAGTGGCTCTGAGTTGGGAAATAGCATCAGTGAGAAGGTTCAGATGGCATTCTGTAACCTTGGCTATCTCAGATACTGAAGTTTTTACTTAGTTTTTACTTAGTTTTACTGCAGTTTTTACTACTGTAAAAACTAAGTCTTCTTTTGACTGAGGTTACCATATAAATAACAAAGACAGAGAGAGCCACAGGCTTTGATTACAGAGAATTATTGGCAAGCAAGAGATTTAGTGTCACTCCCATAACACAGCTGGAGGACAGATGTTTATTCCTAACACTCTCCCCTCTCCTGTGTAGAAACACCAGTACTTGAGCAGAGTTTTACTTTGAAGGGTGTCAGAAACTCTCTCCTCTGTTTGAACATTGTCACTGCAGGGCAGCCGTGTGCTGCTCACTTCACAGAGGTGATTTCAAATCTGTACATGTTTGAATGTAAGCAGCATCACAGATTCAAATTCTGCAGCCTGTTTCCCAAAACACCCATTTGAAAAACCCTTTTAAAAAAAATGAAGTTTATACCAGTTCTTGAAACCCCCTGACTGCATCTGTCTTGATGACTTTATGGTTCCTGTCCTAAGAGATGAGACGAAAATTCCCTCGAACAGAGGATAAAAAAAATCTAGGTAAAAGTAACATAAAACCATTTCAAGGGAAAAACCCTTTCAAAGTATTATAGGATGCAAGGAGAAACCAGGAACAATCAGTCAGGCTTAGACTAACAGGGACCAGTTCAGTTATGGACTCAAATGGATTTGCCATTGCAAACTGTCCCCCTGTACAAGTGCCCTGTAGGAAAAGTCAGCTTTGAGTGAAGCCATCACTGTTAATGAGCATTTTCTGGAAGACCTTCAACAAACATTTAAAAATAATGTCTTAAGCTTGATTTTTGCTCAACAAAAAAACTCATAAAATTTTTAGTTATGCTTCTGTTCCATTCTTTGATTAGTAAGTCTTTTAAAATTCAGCAGCATTTCCATCTAAAGAGTGCCTTAACCTTGTCACTTACCTCTTGCTTTTGGGGTTCTTTTTGCACCAAAATTACAGATGTTTTTTATTCCTGACTCACACAAAAGGAAGTGGATCCTTTCTGTAGCATTAGATACTGCTGAAGACATGAACAAATATCTGCCAGCCCTGTCTGTGCTAAGCCATTATTTGCTTATCAGTGTTACATCCTATACTTTTCCTCATAGTCAGAGTGAGAGCCAGGCTTGTGATTCCTGCATCTTCTGAGGCAGTTTGGCTTTGGAAGTGTAAACACAAATGCTCCATTCCCTGCTTTGTTCCCTTTGTAGGCGGCGTGGCTGCTGAAAGCTGTCACCTGCATAGACCTCACCACTCTGGCAGGAGATGATACTCCCTCCAATGTTCAAAGGCTGTGTTTTAAAGCAAAGCACCCTATCAGAGAGGATCTGCTCAAAGCCTTGGACATGCATGATAAAGGTATGGTGGCTTTTTGGTGTGTGTGTCTCGTAGAGAAAATGTCTCATAGAGAAAATTTCTGCATTTCCTCATTACTTTCTCACTTTTCAGAAAAGGTGTTGGTCATATGGACCAAAGGGGAATCAGGCCCCTGATTGAAGCCATATACATAAAATAATCAAAGATTAGTCTTTGCTTTAAAAACTTGGATTTATGGCCTCTTCAGATGGTTGAAGTATGGAATAGGAGGTCAGTTATCTGAGAGTTTGGGAGAAGAGCATTTTAGCTGGCAGTGCAGTAGGGCTGTGTTAACACAAACTGCTCAGTTGCTGCTGGGCTCAGTCTGGCTCAACAAGTAAGAGCAGAGCTTGGCAGTGCAGTTTCTCCTGCAGCAACTCGCTGATCAAGCACATCTTAACTGTCTGTGTTGGCATTAAACTGTGAGTGTGTCAATAAAAATCCTGGAGTTTTAACTCCTGCTAATGCAGGCTTGCTCCCAGGGTCAGGTGAAGGAACACGAGGGAGGAAACAGTCTGAGAATTACCTGAACCTTTGAGCAGTGTGGCAGACAGCCCTGGTGATCCTTGAGGACATGGGAGTGGGAGGTGAGGACAGTGCACGTGGGCTCAGGGTGTGGATTGTGCTGGAGGAGGTGGAAGCCTCAGGATGAAAAAGGGGGCTCTGGCTTTTGCAGGTATCACTGTGGGAGCAGTTTGTGTGTATCCTGCCAGAGTCTCCGATGCTGTGAACACCCTAAAGGCTGCTGGTTGTAACATACCAGTAGCCTCAGGTAAGCTTTATTCAAAAATATCCCATTAGATAATCTGATCTTATAAAATAGATAGAAAAATCCAGAAGTTTGGGCTTGCCTTTGTGTCAGGGAGTGAGGTGCAAAGGTAACAGGTGGGAGGAAGGGAATGGAAGGAGCATTTTCTTCTGGTATGATCTTTTGTTGTCTTTCAACTTCAAGCTTACCAGGAATGCCAAATCTTTTTGCTGGAAGCTCTTCAAAGAGGTCTTTAAAATATATCAGTGTTTTTCTCACCTGGACAGAAGAAATGGAGATAGAGTGATGGACAAGTATCAGTATATACCAAGGAGATGATGATGATGATGATGACAGGAGTTCTAATAAAGGTTTATTTTCCCTATCATGTTTGGCTTTTAATCCTGTGTCAAGGTTTAGCCCAAGCCAGCAACTATGTGCCATACAGCCACTGGCTTATACACCCACTAGGAGGAAAAGAGAATTGGAAGGGTAAAAGTGAGAAAATTTGTGGTTTCAGATAAGAGCTGCTTCTTTGTGCACTCCCAGCCTGCTCACTGAGAAATGGCCTTGGCTCTGTGCTGGCAGAGTTACCAGAACTTCCCTGGAGAAGCACAGGGATGTATCCTGTACAAATCCCAAACAAACCTCACACCAGCTGCTGGGAGGATAACTCTATCCCAGCCAAGACCAGGCCATCCTACAGGCTGACTTCAGGGAAGCTCTGTGCAGAGCCAGGGCCTGTTGCCTGCTGAGCAGCCCATGGGTTCAGGGCTTTCACCTCCAAATCTAACAGAGCCAGCTCATCTCCACTCACCACACGTGAGAGACAAGTCCTGAATGCTCAGTAAGCAAGAAGCAGAACCAAAGAATTACTCAGGTTGGAAGGGAGCCCTGGATGCCCTCTGGTCCAACTCCCAAAGCAGGGGCAAACCTCAAAGTTAGGTCAGGTGTTGAGTTTTTTCATTTTTATTTTGTTGTTGTGTAGGGGGAAAATACATACTAAATGCATTTATATGTCAGAGGGAAAGACAATCTCTGACAAAGCCATTCTTTTTTTCCATTTCCAAAGTTACCTTTGGGTTTTGTACTTGAACATCATAAACATTCTTAAATACATAAATATTCTTAAATACAACTCACTGAAAGCAATTTTTGCTGTATTGTGATTTAACTGTTAAACAATATTATTTTGATTTAACTCAAGATACTACTTAAAGGAATTGGAGAAAATTAAAAGTGTATGTGTTGCTCCATATCTGAGTTCACTCCTTGTTTGCTCAATTCTGCTGGAAGCAATAGATATAATGCTTTTACACAGACTGTTCTGGAAAGTATCAAGGCACCTGAAAGATCTTTCCACAAGATGCACTTACCTTGCTGGACATTTTTTTTTGAGGGTAGAGCTAATGCTTCTTGTGGATGAAGAGTGGGTAGGATGAGGTGCATGTAGATTTTTTGAGTCGTGGCAGGGATTAAAAAAAAGAATAACTTTCCAACTTTTTGTTGTACTAGAGTTATTTTCAATCTTATGGTCAATTTATAAAACTTTTAACGCATTTACAGAACATTTCTTCCTTCTTCCCACACCCATTTCATGCTAGTGGCTGCTGGGTTTCCATCTGGCCAAACTCCTCTAGAGACCAAACTGGCTGAGATAAGGCTGGCAGTGGAATATGGTGCCCGAGAGATTGACATTGTCATCAGCAGGAGTCTGGTGCTCACTGGCCAGTGGGAAGGTAAGTAAAAAACATTCCCTTGGCAAGGAACCTAAACCTTTCTACAGGCACCTGCAGGGCCTGTCTTTTTGTCTCTTCCCAAAGCTCTCCATCACTCCTTGAAGAATTTGGTGCCTCCCCTAAGAGTAACTGATAATCTGGAGCTCTGAGCTAAATAAAAACAAATTTATGACAAAGGGTTGCATTTTTTGAGAGGAATGCTGTTGGAAGTTGTGTCAAGCTGGCCAGGCAGAATGACTTTGTGGTTTGAAAATTCAGGTTTATTCCCTTTGTGCCTTTAGAGGGTTTTGTGTACAGCATTAAGAAAAAAAAAAGAAAACAACCAACAAGTAAAAGCCTAATTATTGGAACAGTTTTGTTAGAAAGCCCAAGGGGCTGCTAATGTAGATGATACCTTTTTAAATATACATGTTTCAATTCTGGACGAAAATACGTATTTCAGTTGTTTTCTTTTTCCTGAAAATTGAGGGTACAAATTGACTGTTCCTATTATTATTGATGTTCTGGTGCCTGTAGACTACAACTAATTAGTAAGAACAATAATGCTGAAGATGGTTTTTGCTCTAATTGCCTCCTTAATGTACTGTGAATGGTTTGCCTTAAGTGCTGACAGTGCTCCTATAACTAATCTCTGTGTGAAGGTAGACACATCATTGTCTTGGAATGAATTTTCCATTGAGCTGTATAATGCAGGGCCATAATATCCTCTGTGCTTGGAAAACTTTATAACAGACCCCTGGCACCTGACTTTATTTAAGGAAATAACAGTCATCATGGTAAATAGATCAGGTTTTCTGATTTTGGTCTTCTTTCAGTTAACAGTTAGAATTGAACCAAACCCCCACATGTTTCTGCATCTGTGTCTTCAGGACTGGGTTCCATTTGCTGTAATATCTTGGCCTCTTTTTAGTATTTGCTCCTACTTATATTGCTTGGAGGATTATGTGAAGGAGAACTCAGGGGAGAAATGCAGGGCTTGGATTCAGAGAGAGAGTTTGTACCATGCCTGAAATGAACATTACATACACTGTTAGGTGTCTCTGCATGGGAGATGAATTACCTTTTGTGGTCACAAATTACAAGGGAGGAGTACACAGACATAGCAATGATGGATGTGATATAAAGCTGTCAGTTTACTAAATAAGTAAATTAGGGATGGCTTTTAATTTGGCATGCATACTCTTATCCACAGCTGAAGTCATGACAAGGTTGAAAGCCATCCTTATTTTGGCATGGCTTATATTTTTTTTTTCACTGATGGCAGAATTCAAATTATTTCCAAAATGATTTCTCTGTGTTTATTCATGGATGTGAATCTGCTTGTGGCACACATTTACATGATCTTGAAAAAAAGCTACTTCAGGAACAGAATTTACTTGCCATAGAGGTAGTGATGCCACATGGTGAAAAATTACAATATTTAACTTTCCTATTAAGAAAAAAAGTATTTCATTAGGTGATCTGGATATTTTGGTGAAAATCTAGTGGTTTGTCTTCTTGTTTAGCTTTAATAGATATGTTACCTGTGTGATTGGGGGTAATACAGAATAATCTATAAAGTACTTTTAAGGAATCTAGGTGAAAGGATGAAGAAGGTTTTTTTAGGTTAAATCCATGTATTACATAAAATTAAGAAGTCTTGTGCAGTACCTGTGCCTGTGTTCAAGGTGCTTCATCAATTAAAGCTGCCTTGCAGTTCTGTTATAACTTATGCTAATAGCAATAATAATAATAATAATATAATAATAATAATTCTATGGGTATATTCTTATGCTGACAGTCTTCACAACTTAAGAGGTTATTAAAAAAAAAAAGGTATGTGGTAGAGTGCTGTATCTTACTCTTCATTTTTAGCTTTTCTTCTAGCCTGTGCAATAATTGGGGTCACCACAATAGAATAGTGTTGCTTTGTGTTTTGCTTCAAAGGCTTGTTTGGTTATTAAATATTTTAGTGTATGTCCAATTATGTTAAGTTATTTTAAAGCAGTTCTTGAATATTGCTGGAGCTCTTTATGACACTCAGAATGTGTTTTCCAGATCTTTGTGAAGTAATTGTTAAGATCTTTTAAATAATGCTGAATATGAAAGCAGCTTTATTGGACAGCTAAATTACATCAGAAAATACCATTAAATGAGATGTAAGTTTATGAATTTACATACCTTTTATAACCTTTTAGCTTTTAAAGCAATATTACTTTAAAGTAGTTTACTCAGCTATTGTCTTGTATTACTTGATGAAGTGTGGGTTATACTTAAAATTATCGATTTGGATACTTCCTTTAGACACAGAATGTGGAGTCTTTAGGTAAGGAGTGATCAATTTGGCCAACAAATTGTTGAAATAGACTGGATCTATTTATTTTTCTTTTCCCCCTCTGTTACCAATATTTGCTGTACCTCCTGACGTTGTCTGGGGTGCAGTAATGCTAGTGCTAATTTCACAGCTTTTAGCAAACACCTGGGCATGCTGCACTGTCAGTGGCTTCAGGAGCATTGTGAATCCATCATTTGCTCTATGGCAGGTGAATTTTCCTGTAAGAAAAGGGAAAAAAAGCCCAGTTATACTCTCAGAAGTTTGAGCATGGCTGCATCCATAATATCCATTAGGTGTAACCTCAGTATGAAAACTGCTTTTCACTTCTGCTGATTTTTCAGCTGTGAGTTGAGAGGCTTTCAGCAGGGATTGGGGCCCTGTTTTGTGCTCCATACTGCATAAACAGCACAGGCAAAACACGCTCCAGGGATTCAGAGAAGACTCCAGGTGTTGTTCAGGAAGGTTGCAGTTGGATTTACCATTTCTAGATGTGCAGACTGCCTTGGGATCTCAAAGCCCAGCTGCACCACTTGTGTCTGGTGCTGCCAGCAGCAGCTCATGCTCCTGAAGCCCAGCTCTGCTCCCAGCTCCCTGTGAATCCCTGAGGAGCCTGGAGTTGCAGGTCTGGGAGCAGAACCGGGGGAGTTGTGTTGTGCTGATGGCCTCGTGTTTTGTTAACAAACCTGCCATTAACGTGCCAGACTGAGGGGCTCCAGCTCATTTTCCCATCACAACTGCCTTGATCTTTTGGGCTAACAGAAATAGAAACATCTTCTCATCAGTTTCTACCCCTAACATCAGTCTTTGTGACTGACTAGATAAAAACAGCAACAAATTGAATTTTTTTTTCCTGAATGTGATTTTATCACCACATTTTTGAAGAAAAGCTATTTTGTAAGAAATTAAGCAGTGTGTTTTTTCCTCCTTTAATATTTTCACTTCCTTTGTGGGAGATCTGGATTATCCCCTTTATTTTGTGATTTTTAGGACTAATGTATTACAGCAAAGTAACAGACCACCTAGACAATGTAGTGCAGATTATCACCAGCAGAAATTGCCAGGGATGTTTGCTTGAGAAACGTATAGGGGAAGAAACATTTTCTTTGCTGTATTTAAGAGCTGCTAAAATTCAATATAATGTTCTAAATATTTACAGTGTTAGGAAAATTACAAAAAAAGCTTCCAACTCATGTGTTTTATAACAGTGAAATTAGAACCACAGCTGTGAAAGCATTTTCTTTCCCTGCAAAATCTGAATTTTTCTGTCTTCTGTACATGCATCCAGTAAAAGCAGATCTAAAGCTGATGAAAGCTGTCAGGTATCTCAAGTGGTGCAAGGGAGAAGAGTTCTTATGTCACATCCATTTTAACAACTAGATCAGGAGAGCTACTGCAGACATTATTAGTGATCAGCTGGCTCCAAGTATATTCTATAAAGTTTGGCTTGATTTGGGATTTTTTGGTGGGTTTATTGGTTTAGGTTTTCTGGGATTTTTTTGCTTTTTTGATTTTTTTTCCCTCTGGCTTAAGATTTAGACTACTTTTAGAATGGATAATATTGGTGCTTTGCTGGAGATGCTGCAGAGTACTGGCCATTTGCTTTGAGAGCTTTTGCTACTTTTTTTCCCCCTTTGTTTTTACGAGTCAAAAAGAAAGTCTTGCAGCCTCTTCACGGTGTTCTTAGCTCACAGTTGAGAGTCTGTTTCCTGTGATAGAATCTTTTGACCAAAATCTTTGTGCCAGAGAAGCCCTGTCTGCTGTGCCAGTTGCTGGTGTTCTGTACAGATATTCCTGCATTTGTAGCTGCATCCAGCCTTGATCCTGCTGCTGTTCACCTCGATGGAACTGAGTTGTTAAATGCTGGACTTTTTGGCAGCACAGGCAGCCCAGGACTCCTTGGAACACTGAGCACTTTTTCAGCTGTGATTAACTCCACCCCTACTTCAGATATTTGCCGAAGAGTTTTGGGATAATCCCATTACTTGTGCCTTGATTTAAACTGACTGAATACTGAAACTTCGTATTTTTGAGAGGAGTAGGAGTTTTTACACTTGTTCTATATCAAAGCAGTTCCAGCTTGCACTGGGACTGGGATGCTTTGCTTAATTTGCTCTGTCCCAGATGTAGTTCCATTTCTATCTGCACTTTTACTGTGGGGTTGAGAATGCCCTATGAATGTCAGCTATTGTCTGCCATAATTGGTCTCTGAATAAAGAGCAGCATTTCTTACCTACACACCTGCCCCATTAAAGTGTGCCCACTTTTCCTCCACCCCAGCTAAGCTGGTAGACACGGATGACTGAGGATCCTGAGTCTCTGCTGGCAGGCAGTGAGCCTGTTCAAACGAGCTTGATGCTAATTGCATGTAAAAGTACCTTCCAACTACAGGGAGGGTGCTGGAGCTGCAGTGCCAGGGAACAACAGCTGTGAGGATGGAATTTCTTCTCGTGGAATCCAACCTAAATGTACATTTTGTTGATTTTATTTTGACATTTTTGGTGGCGTATCTCAAAGGTAGGGAAAACTTTTTCCTCTCGTTACCGAAACTAGGAGAACAAGAAAGCTGCTTTCTCTGGGTTCTCAAAAGCTTCAGGAAAGAGCTGCTCCACAAAAAGAGATTTCGTTTGGATCTAACATGAGCAGGGTTATTAAATGCACAAAAAAATAGCACAGGTCCTTTGTGTTTCCTTTTTGAGCCTCGATTTGATGTAGGTTTCTGGAGCATCACCAATTGATCAATAAAACATGTTAGACTGCATGCTAGTACTGATTAATTCACACCTTTGGTACACAGCAAGAAACAAGGTGAAGCCTGGTGTCTATAAAGGGACTTGCTAAGTGCATTAGCCAGTTGTCTGCTAATGTGTGCAGCATGTCTCAGGAGGCCACCCCAGCAATCCCAGCCCTGGACACCCTGGGGTGCTGATGGCATCAGTCAGATGTGGGCCCTGCCACAGCTGGCAAACCAGGTCTCACTTCAGGGCCAAGGGGAAACAAGTCTAGTGCTGCTGAAAAAAATGAATCTTTATACCTGAGCTGTTTTAGCAAGACCTGTTTGAAGCTGTATTTTAGCCTTCTGTCAAAGAACTTTTTGATTATGTGCTCGAAGGTTGAGTACAGTTTGTGAAAAGGATCCTCTTGCAAAGCATCCTGTTCGTTAATTTTGCATTTTAGGGTTTTTTTTTTCAATTCAAAATGCAGAAATGGTGACTGTGCACTGTAAGAGCTGCTTTTGTCCCCACACTGGAGCAATCCTAAACACCCCAAGTGGCCAGCTTCTGGCAGCAATGCTTCATTAATTTCTAGCTCTGTTAATCTCCCTACGTTTAAACTTTCATGGGAGCACTGCTGAATTTTACCAGGAAGGATGGCCATGTGCACAGGAAAACATAACTATCTCTGAGTACTGATTCAATGCACCACCATATTTATTGGTGGAAAAGCTGGTTTAAGGCCACTCTTTACTATCATAGCATTATTTATTCTTAGTGTATTCATGGGTATTTCATACATTTGTAGTTTTGAGAGAACAGACATTAATAGCTATTAAGTACAGTCTGAAACTGCATGGCATTGTTAATTACCTCCAGCCATGTAATTTATTGAACTTACAAAACTTAAGTTCCTGAGTGCTACGACTAATTATAAGATTGGAAATTAATCCTGAAGTGGAAATTACAGCCATACTTGAAAATCTCTCTTGGGCAACTTTGATCATTTCCACGTGCTTTTATCCCCAGGTCTCTATGAGGAGATCCGTCTGTGCCGTGCAGCCTGTGGAGAAGCTCACTTGAAAACAATCCTGGCTGCAGGTGAACTGGGGTCCCTTGCTAATGTCTACAAAGCCAGTATGATAGCTATGATGGCAGGTAAATACACTTGGTTTTCCTTTTAAGCTAAGAATGTCTTTGCTATATTATTTATGAGGCTTAAAAAATTCTCCCCGTGGAAGTTCGGTTTTGTCGGCAGTAGGAAAAAACTTGTGTAGCAATTACTGAAGTTGCAGGTGGAGTAATGAAGTGTCACTTGTTTTGCATAACCTACAAAAAGACTGCATGAAATGTTAAATAACAAACTGCTGAATGGCAAGGGCTGTAGGAACAAGTAAAATTCGTTGTCAGACATCTGATCTGATCAGAATATTTAATGAAGTAGTTTGGGGCAGACACACTTCTGGAGGCAGCCGTGGTGACCTGCAGGTGTAGGTAGATGGCTCACAAGCTTGTTTTAAATGCAGGGAGATTTTCCCTGTGAAGATTCCTGCTAACAGCTCTCATGATTGATTTGTGATCACTTCTGAGCCCCTCTGAGAGGGAAACCAGGCTCCCAGTGAAGAGTTTCCAGGGCCTGTGCATCCTTTGCAGGCGTTACTTTTTTGTGTAGCTCGGCACCCATTTGAGCCCAGATTTTCAGATTCTCTCTCTGCAGCTTTGGGTCTGTGCTGGTAAGATTTTTCCTAGTTTAACCAGGATTTTAGCTCCGTGTTTTATTGCTTTGTTGGAGATACAAAACTGGGAATTGGCTTCCAGGCACTTGCTTTTCCCACAGTGCTTGAAAGAGACCTCCTCAAGTTTATTTCTAGAAGCTTAAAGATATCCTAAGAACCATTTGGGTTGGTCTGTCTTCTAAATTTCCCCTCCTTTTTTGTGTTGATTTTTTCTTTCTACTTTTTTTTTCTTCAGACTTGAAATTCTTACCTTAAAACAAGAAAAAAGTAATCAAGTGTCTTGTCATTATTTAAATAAATATTCAGCTTGCTGCTGACCTCACTGTCACCGTGCACAATTCTGTGCTTCTCTGATTCAAGTGGAATGGAGAGCATGTCAGGCTTCTAATAAGCCCAGCTACAATGTCAATTAGTACCATTAGACACAAAGGATCAGTATTGTGCCACTAAATACTGCTTTTAATTAGAAGAGATGTAAGAAATACACATTTCCTTTTATTTAAACTGATGCACTAATCATTAGGAATACTTTTTGTAGCACTGAGTAGTGAAAAATTCAGCCTGTAAAGCATTTTACCATTTTCAGAATTTTGCTGGTGTAGTTTTTTTGAAATACAGCAGATGGCTCTATTGTTAATGATTTTCCTTGCCTGGTTATTCACTTTACAAGCTACTTATTCATCTGAATATATCCAGTAATTTCCTTATTTCAGTCTTTTGCTTTTTCTTTGTGGGCAGACATAAAAATAAGAATTTATTTGTGTTCTACATACATCCATTGAGGGCCAGGTTTTCAGACTCCAACTTGTCAGAACTGCTGAGAGCCTCAAATTCCAGTTGAATTTTGTTTTATTTGTATATTTATGTCATTTGGGGAAGAAAGTGATTTGGCACAGTAGTTTAAAATCTAGTTTTAGTATCTAATCTTTCAACTGAAATCGTGGCTTAAAAGAAAGAAATAAAATAAATAAAAGCAGGTGGTCTTATGGATGTGGTTGGCCCTGACAACTTTTACCTGAGGTATATATAATTTAACT
>VZRX01007071.1:2335-32787 GCA_013398075.1 Notiomystis cincta
TCATCAAACATTTTTTTAAAAGTGAACATTTAAAGTGAACATTTTTTCTTTTAAAAATAATAGTATATTATTTCCCTGTAAACTGGAAAGATATTGTTTCTACTCTGAAAAGGACATGGAGATTATTTACAACACCTGTGACGACATGTCATGTACTCTTTTAGGTGTGGCACTTTCATACTAGTTAGGAGATAGTGTTGAAATACATCCATCTACGATAAGAATTAACTGGAGTTAGCCTTAGAAATGATAACTTAAGAGGTGGTATAGTATTTACTGCTTTGTGAGAGAAAAAGATAGGAGAATTTAATAGAAAGATGCATTCATGCAATAAATGAAGATGTTAAGGAAATCTTGCAGCAGATGAAGTTATTATTCACCTGACTGCTTTCTTCCTTCCAGATCAATGGAGATGCCATCAGACTACCGAACAGCTATTTTAAGTGGTGTAGATAAAATATTTTAGAGAGTTCAGAAATATTCTTTCTTATCATCCTCACATGATATGGTTTCCTATTAAATCCTTTGGCTAGCTAAAGGTGAACATATAGAATATATACAGTGGAAAATCTTGGTAAGGTGTCCAAGTTTTATATCACTTAAAACTCTGCTGACATTTGACAATTTGAAAGTAAATCCTAATGGATAATATCTACTAGTTATCACATGGACAGTTCTGTTTCCAGGCAGGAAGAGTTTGTTATCTGCCAAGTTTCATTTCATGATTTCTACCTTGGGAAAGATAACAATAATTTAGAGGATCTGTCTGGATTATAGGACTAATCTCTTTGTCTTGCATTTCAATTGGTCTTCCTACTCTGAGCAGCTATTGAAAGCTGTTGCTCCTATTCTGCCTCATTCTTCTCCTCTCTGGAATTGTGAGTGGCTTGACAGCCTGTGGAGTGATGATTTTCCCTCCCCACTGAACTTCTACTTTTGTTACCATTATTCTGCCAGTTTGACAGCTGTCCTAAAAAATAATTTCTGGGTATTTATTTTGCCAATAAAGCCACTCTATTCTAGATATTTATTCTTCTAATCATAATATCAATTAGATGGTAGAGGATGCTAGTTTGATTTAAGAAACATTTATATGTTCAGTTTATCTCACCATATCTTATCAAGATAAGATACATTATATTATCTTATCTTACTGACAGAACATAGATAAGCATTTATATTTAATATATTAATAATAGAAAACTTTACAGCAGTATTTTTGATGTTCCTTTGATATTCTTCTTTTGATAAGGTGTAAAGAAATTCATACTTTTCCTATTTCCCTCTCTAATTTTTTTTCTTTCCTCCAATGTGTTCTTTCAATTTTCTATGGCAAAATGTATGTCTAAATATGATTTCTGACTTTAACACGTTCTTCAAAATGAACTATCAACACAGAATGAATAAGGAGGATAAATTATAAGTTGCATTAGAATTCAGGATGAAAAATTCAGAATTAAATAGGACCTTTATTCAAACAATAAAGTATTTGAAAATCTGACCTAAATTCAATTAATTATTGCCACTTAGTAAACAGCAAATGCTACAGAATCTGTATTGAATTCTGTGCAGTTTATAATGACTCTACATCTCTGAAACACTGTTATGGACTACAGATATACTTAGGTTGATAAGTGAAAAAGGACAAATCTAGATATGCTTTCAGGGACTTCTCTTTTTAATTACTCTGAGAAAGAGATATCCAAGAAGTCACTCCTCTTTTTTCAAATTTTTTTAATGCATCTTTGCCTTATGATAGAATTCACTCATGTTATGTATACATGTCTCTGAGCAAAATAAACTCAAGTAAATACTGCAAGTTGTGAAGTTAAAATATGTCTGTTTAACAGAAATTGCATGTTCTAGTAAGCATCACTTTCTAAACATATGCTTACTTCAACATGAAGATGCATATTTGTGACTCTTTATGTTACATTCTCTGTAATATCCAATATTATACTTTTTTGTGATATCTGTCGATGTAGAATCCAGGGAAAAATTAACATGATTGGCTTTTGATGCACTAAGAGTGTGCAGGTTTGAAAACAAACCACTGAGAGAGTCTAAGTCAGAAAATACAATTTAATAGAAAAAGAAAATAAATAAATGAAATAGCATATAAAAGAAACCTCTGACAGANAGAGTTAGAAGCAAACAAGTCTTTTACAAATTTTATGAACAAATGATACCAGCACAGTAGTCAGAAAAAAAACTCAACAGAAATTAAGATACTTTTACTTAAATGTTTGGTTCTGTTTTGATTTCTGTTTAATTAGTTGGCAATTATCTGAATTATTTGTCAGTTACAGGCCAATATTTGCCACCAATTTATATAAGCAACAGTTCCACTGATATGTAAAACACAATAGGAATATAAACAATTTAGTATTATTAATTCATTTTCATTCTCCTGTGAACACTTACAAGAACCAACCTATTGTTCCTAGGCCCACTTGTAGACCATAAATTTTTATGAATGCTCACTCATCTTAATATTTATCTATTAATTCTTGTATGGTCATCTAGAAATGTGTGCTTGGCTATGTAACTTGCAAAGGCATCCAAACAAAGTAGACAATTTTAATTAAGAAATGCCTTGTTGCAAGCAATTTATGTTAATAAGAAGAACAAAGTGTGATTCGCTACTAAAACAATAAAAATTGGAGGAAAGTCTTTATTTTGTAGTTATTTCACTGCTCAACAGTATTTTACAGCTATTCAAAAATAATATAGAAGATACTTTCAAATAAGTTGATTTTACTTAGCTGCCATTTTCTTACTGGAGATGTGCAAATTATTAAAAAAAATAAAATAATGAACTCGTTGATAGACTTTTGATTTAAATATACAGCATAGCATTTCATTGACAGGGGTTTCAAACCTTTTGCAGCTTTTGCTGGTTAAGAAAACTTTACCTTTGGTTATTAAGACAATTCAATGGATGAGTTTTTTCTCTATTAAGAACTAAACCTTTTTTTTTCTCTTTAACTTGGTAAATTTACAAGTATTACTAGCTATCAGATGTTAATATCATGAACATAATTGTACGCACACCTTATGCAGTTTTTCAAGAGTTTGAACACAGGTTTTTTTATGGCTGATGTCCAAGTTTGTTTGTAAGATTACGTTTTCTATTGGTAAAAGAGATATTTTTCTTGACTTCAGAATGAGGATTTTTTTATCAATTGTATTGCAATTACAGTTACTCAAAGAATTTCTAATGATAGTCAATAACCTTTCTTCCCTAACTGCAGTAAACAAAGATCGATGCAAGTGAAGAAAAATGGAACTTTTTGTTTCTTTCAGGAAAGGAAAGGAAAACCATTTTCTTACATCTAAGCTAAAGCTATATTTCCTGAACTCTAGAGCTACAGTGCTGCTGCCTTCTAATTCCATAGCTGTGCATGTGGGAAAATAATAGTACAATCATTTTTTCCCCCTGTTCTTTCTGATATTATATTTCTGGCATTGATTACTGCCATGGTTTTGAGCCCAGCTTGAGATAAAACACCATCCAGCTGCCAAATTGTTTCATGCTGCATATTTGAGTCAGTTCTGATTCCAGTATTTCTGCCCTTGTTCAGTTTTATCAAAAATCATTCTTCATTGGTGCAAGTGCAACAATAAGAAGGATGTCAGGTTCAGATCCCCCAAACATTTTTGGTTAATATTGATGCCCTAAGGTGTTCAGTGAGGTGATACACATGTAGACACCATAGAAGAGGTAATACATAGTGTTAGATTAACATAATACAATTTAACTCATTGCCTGTTTTCACTCAAAATAAAATTCCTTTGAGGCACAGACTGGGCTTTCCTATCCTTCTGCATTATCCACCAAGTGCACCTGGGTCCTGGAGCAAAAGCAATCACTTTTGCTGAGGCAGACTGTTTTCCTCAGCATGATTTTAATGTGCACTACAGGAACTTTATTCCCTTCTACAGTATGTAAAATTTTTGATTGGTCAGAGCCAGTCTTATTGGCAGATCTTTGAGTAACCAGGTGGCATTTGGTAAATGTATATCCAATGTTTGAAAGTCCCACCATCCATTTCTCTCTTTAACATCCAGTCTTAAATGTGCAGTCTTTAATGTCCATTACACTGTTTGATCTTTCCAGAGGCTGGTGGAGGGAATGTGATACATCCACCCAATGTCATGTTCTTTGGCCTAAGTGTCTACAAGGTTGTTTTGGAAATGAGTCCCATTGTCTGATTCAATTCTTTCTGGAGTACTGTGTCACTGAAAAGCTTGCTTTCCCAGTCCCAAGACAGTGTTCCATGCAGTGCCACGGGGAAGAGGAAGCTTCCAGTCATCCTATGGTTGCTTCCACCATTGCAAGCACATGGCTCTTGCCACACAGGTTTGGGGGAGTGTGATATAGTCACCCTGCCAGGTCTCCCTATACTTATACTTCAGCTATCATCCTTCATTCCACAGAGGCTTGACCTGCTTGGCCTGACTGATCACAGAGCATGTTCCACATTCACTTGCAACCTGTGCAGTAGGGTTTATGGTTAAGCCCACACCTCGATCATGAGCCCATCTATATGTTGTATCTCTTCCCTGATTCCAAGGTGTCATGGAACGTGCTAGAGTTAGAATGTGCCCTTCAGCTGGCAATCCAAATCTACCTGAACTACTTCAACCCTAGCAGCCTGATTCAACCGCTGGTTGTTTGATGCTCTTCTGTGGCCTGACTCTAGGGTACATGAACTTCTGCATGACGTACATGCCTAACCATGTTCTCTACCCAGGCTGAAATACCTTGCCACAATGCAGTAGCCCTGATGGGTTTATCCCATTGCAGCCAGTTATTCTGCTTCCATTGCTGCAACCATCCCCAAAGGCCATTTGCCACCATCCATGAATCATAGTATAAAGTATTGACCATTTCTCTCATTCAGCAACGCCCAAGGCCAACTGGATGGCTTTCCCTTCTGTAAATTGACTTGATTCACCTTGTCCTTCAGTCTCTGCATCTTGTCAAAGGAGACTCCATACAGCTGCTTTCCATCTCTGATGTTCCCCACAAAACATTAGAGCCCATCACTAAACAAGGCCTATTGCTGCTCATTTTCTGAGTGTGACCTCTTCAGCATGTAATACCTGTTTCTTTTGTGACATTCCAGAATTGTTATCTTCTGGATGGTCCATGATCACTTCTAAGAATCCTGGACAGCTGGGGTTTCCTGTACAAGCTTGTGTGTGATCATTGTAACCCACTTTCTCCATATAGTATTTTCTGCATGATGTGTAGAGGACATCCTTCCATTGAACATCCAGCTCTCTCAACACAGGTAACCAGGATGCCAGGAGCAGCTGTGCTTCATTACCAATCACCTCCAAAGTGAATTGGACACCTTCATATGATGTCAGTATCTCCTTTTCAGGTGAAGCACAACATGTTCCAGATTTTCTGTGTGCCTCACTCCAAAAACCTAGATGTCAACATTGAGTCTCTCCCCTGATGCTTTTTTTCCAGAGGCTTCAGGTAGAGCCATTCTTCCCAGGTGCAGTATAAAGCACATTTTTTACATCTTGCCCTTTTGAACTGGGCCATGGGCTACAATATGGAACTATCTCCTGCTTGATTTGATCAAAGGCTTGTTGCTGCTCATGGCACACTTTGAAATCATTCTTCTTCTAGGTCACTTGAGAGTGCTCACAATCAGACTGTAATCTGAAATGCGACTCCAAAAGCCTAAAACACCTAAAAAATCTCGTGTTTCTTTCTTGTTAGTGGGTGAGGACATTGCAATTATCTTATTAATAATGTCCATTAGGATCTGATGATGTCCATCTTAACATTTTATTCCTAAAATCTGGATCTTCTGTGCAGGTCCCTATACCTTACTCTCTTTTTTGGCAAAAACCAGTTTGCTGGTTTTCTTTATTTCTACACAGTGATATCAACAATATATTGTAGGTGTTCCAGAGCTCCACCTTTTTTCAGTACAGTCTGGATCAGTCCATGGCAGACGGTACAGCTATGCTTCCACCCTGGGACAGTCAGTTCCAGGTATACTGGACATCCCTCCAAGTGAAAGCAAACTGTGACCTGCACTCTGCTGCCAAAGAGATTGAGGGAAAAACACATCAGAAATGTCAGTGGTGGCATCACTTGGCTGCCTTTTACTGCTGCTCACATTGAAGTGCTATGTCTGATACAGCAGCACTCAGAGGTGAGGTGACATCATTCAGGATGCAATACTTCATTCTCAGCCCCCATTCTCTTTAGACTTTCCATATGAGACTGTAGACTGGCCAGTAAGGGACTGTTAAGGTGTTGAATTTGGTTAGTGTTCTACTGCCCCTGATGCTCTGTTGTTGTAGCAATGGCACCTGCTGTTCCTCAGCCTTCAGCAATCCCTCAACAAAAGTGTTGTCTTAAAGACCAGGCAAAGTAAACAATTGTTTCATTCACATCATCTGCTGGGAAACTATACCAAAAGCTCATCACTACCCTTTTGGGTCCCTGAAATATTCTCTCCTGAGATAAGTCATGCCAAGGATATGTGGAATCTTTGGTCCAGGCAAAATAGTATACTTTTGCCTCTCATTCCTAATCATGGTAATCTCAGACTCCAATACACCCAGCTATTTGGATCCCCCTGTCACTCCAGAAATACAAATGGATTCTACATAGCTTGATGACATTAGGGCACACTGTGCACCAGAATCTACTAAAACCTTATGCTCCTGTGGGGCCTCTGTGCCAGACCACTGAATCTACAGTAAACCCAGTTATCCCTCTGTTCCACCTGGCTGGAAGCAGGACCCCTCTAACATTGATCACAATGTTCCCTCCTAATATCTTGTAGAAATGGACTAGAACTTGTCTCCATAGAAACAGTAGTATGACCAGACTTCCCATTCTGCTTGGAAAACTTACTACTGGATAATAGAGCAACAAATTGCCTGGAAAAAAGCCCATTTGTTGATTTTTTCCCTGCAATTTCCACATCTGTGCATATAAATTCAAGGTAGGTTGTCCATCCCACTCCCTCATAACCTCTCTGTGGTCCCACAGGTAAAGTCACAGGGTACTCTGTGGTGTGTACCTGCTGTATGCTCTCTCTTGAGCAAAAGGACACCTGATGTCAGTGGTTGAAATGTGGGCCTGTACAGGCAGGGAGTAGGACATATTCTCTCTGAATTGCTGGAACTCATGGGTCAGTTCATCTGTCAGTTTATCAGTTTCTCCATGGCTTCAAGGATGGAGGAAGGAATACACTCTTCATATTCCCAGAGCTGCCAAATCACGTCACCCACTGTTGGTGGTGCATCACTTTTCAAAAAACTTGTTGCCAAGGGATTGACACATACTGTTGGTGCACTGTGCATAAGCTTCCTCCACAAAGGTCATTGATATACGAGGTCATCTGGATCTGTGGGGAGCTGCACACTGCCCAGGTCAAAATATTTCATTTCTCTCTCATATTTCATTTCCCTCAGTTATTGAATTCCTTTCTCTATTGTAGTCCATTTGCCTGAGTTACATGAAATGTCATCTTTATAGGAATACCTTTCCCTCATAGTTGATACAAATCTCCTCCAGAGACTAAGGACTTGAGTCTTTTTTCCCTTTCTTTGGCAATACCTGGTTCCTTAGCAAGTGATCCCAGCTACCTGGCTTCCTCACCCTCTAACTCCACATTATTGTCTCCATTGTGGCAGCACTGGAGTAACCAGGCAGTAAAATGCTCTCATGGATGATGGTCGGAATAGTTTCTCGGCTCCTGTAGCTCACTCAGGGATAGGGATTGAGTTGTGGTTGTCTCTTCTGCCTCTTCTTCTGGTCCCAGTGACAGCCTTGATGATGGCCCTGAAAATCTCCCTTGGGATGGTTCTGCTTCTTCATCCTCTCTGCTCTCCCTGCCCTCCTTGACAGCTCTCGCTAAAGCTCTTTCACCAGGTGGCCTTCATGCCCTGTTCTTGTTGCTCTCTGCAGGGCCCTGGCAGCTGAGCCCTTGGTTCTGCCCCGGTGTTTCAGTGGCAGCGCCCGCGGCCGGCGTGGGAGCACCGCGGCCTCCGTCCCGGCGTCCGTCCCGGCGTCTGTCTGTCCCCGCGTGGGAGCTGCTGCAGGGCCTGTTGGCTCTCACTGTCAGCTTCAGAGACCCTCTGAGGCCACTGAGCAGTGCTCCACATGGCTCAACAGGCCTGCCCAGGCCCCAGCACTGCAGCCATTTCAGTCCTCTCCAGGGTACCGGGGCTACTGCACAGCTCCAAAAATATTTCACCAGTGTTTCTGGATTCTTTATTTGTCCAAGGGTGGGTACAAACACATTGGAGGTGTCCACTGCCCCAGGTACTTGCTCAAACAATCCTACACATCTGTTACTCTCAACTACCCATCTTTTGGACAGATCTCTGGGTGATATCCTTAATTATTTGTCTGACTCTTAAGAAGAGCTAAACCATAGGCACAACAAGCTGGCTCCTAGCAGAAGGGCCAGATTAGTCTCAAGGGTAGCCAAAGGATATTAAGAATTTTTAAAATTCTCAGCTGTAATCAGGCTGAAGGACAAGGAAGGAAAAAAAGGAAGATATATCCCCTGCAGGTTGCGTCTCTGAAGAGAAAAAACCCAAAGGTGTGATTATTAATCATTAGCTCGCAAAACATAGAGGTGCCTGCAATACTGAAAACAGACATGAGCTTGGTGTCCTGAGGAGAGACATTGTCACATAATAAGCCCATCCTATGAAGTACCACAGAGAACACCATCTGCAAGTTAGGTTTTACCAGTACAAGAGAGACTAAGCAAATATGAGAGCAAATATGTACACATTGTAATTAATAACTGTTAAACCAACACAAAGAGTGTTTATAACAAATTTCCTTTAACATGCTGTGGTCAGATCTGTCATTATCTCAACCCTTTCGGCCCTATATTTTGTGCCAAAAAGGACCATTGAGGTTTTAAGCTCAGCTGGAGATGAAACACCACGCAGCCGCTCACTGAACTCCACCTCTCTTCCCTTTCACCATGGTTGAATGGGAGGGAGAATTAAAGTGAAACTGGTATGTTGAGATAAGAGAAGTTTAATAATTGAAACTAAAGTAAAATACAATACTAATGACAATAAAAAGGAAAAATAATGCAAAAAGTGATATACAATGCAATTGGCCACCACCTGCCGACTAATGCCAACCCCCTTCTTCCTGAACCCTGGTCAGCTGCCCTTCTGGGTGATTCTCCTCAGTTTACGTACTGAGCATGACATTCTGTAGTTTGGAAAATCCCTTTGGCCCATTCAGGTCGTCTGTCCCAAGAATGATCGCTGCCAGGGCTTTCTGGAGGGCTTTTTTTGCATACCTCCTCTTTGGCAGAGCGTGAGACAAGGAAAAATGTCCTTGACTTAGGATAAATGGGACTTAAAACCCCCCAAAACATCAGTGTATTATCAACACCATTCTCATTCAAAATCCCTACACAGTACTGTAACAGTTACTGAGAAGAAATTAACTCTACCCTAGCTGAAACCAGGACAATTAGACATGTACCAGCTCAGAATACAGACTAATACTGAGCAGTACACTCTTTAGGAATAATGGATTTGGAACTTCAGAGTGTTATCTCCAAGTCCTTCAACAAGCTGAATGAGTTGTTATGGAATAACTCTCTAGGTTTGGTTGTGAAAATGTAAAAACTTCATTATTTATCATAGGTATTTCTTTGTCTGTTTGATGATTTTAATGTTAACCATCTTAGAGTAATATTGTATTTGCTGAAAATGGGCAGCTAATATCTAACAGAACAAAAAAATTCAGAACTTTTTGACCTCAAGGATCATAAAGCGGAGATAGTATGATATAGTATAGTGGGAGAAAGTGATATAGTATCATCTCTTGCCTGATACTACATGTATTATTTCTGCTGTTTACATTAATTCTATGGAATCGCACTAACATACAGAAAGCAGGCTGCCTATTATTTAATATGGTGAAATATTAATTTTCAATATTTATTTCCTGCCAACACTTTCTTTACTTGCAATTATGAGAAACTTTAATCTACAGTAATAGCAACTGTACTTTTACTTCAAGCAATTTCATATTAATTGATTGCAAATTCCCAGTTGGTGAAGCAAACTGAACTATAACTCCAATGACTACCAATGTTAATTCATTTTTAATATTGGAAAGAAAAGAAAAAAACTTAATGGATTAAATAACTGAAATTGGAAACTGATGTATTTTAGAATGCCTGAGAAGTTCATTAGGTTTCCCTATCAATATACTCAAGCAGCATGAGATTGATTCCTGTATGGGATTGATTCCTGTGATGTTTTAAACTATTCCATTCCTTCCTCACTTAGCTCTAAAAGACTTTCAATTGGAGACATCAGAACCTTTAATCCAATTTTTAATATATATACCAAAAATATTCCTTAATTTGTTTCAAGGGTTGAAATTCAACTTTGACAATAACTTTTACAGATTATTTTCAAGCACCTGGAAGGCTTTAATCAAGTTCTATTCTCCAGAAAATAATTTCACACAGGAAAAATTATGCAGTTTTGTTACATATTTTGGGATAAATTTTATTACGATCTCATGGGAACACTTAATGAACATCAGTAAAATACTGCAGAACTGAAATACTATTAGTTTTCAGAAACAAGACCTAGAGGTTGGTTCAGATGGCCTAATATTCACTTAAAGCCATCCAGTCCTTTAGCACTGTAAACAGGAAGTAATGAGATAACTAAAGATGGTAACTACAGTCAGATATAGTCACACTAATTCAACTACAGACTGGTTGAATAGCTGAACATCCACCTACAGCACAGGCAGGTGTTAAGGCACAACAGGGAACAGCACTTAAGACAGTGTAACATGTTATAGAATAATTTCTGCATGGACCATTACTGACATTCTGCAGTCTGCATTTAGGATAAAGGTTGCTCTCTGAGACCAAGAAGATTTGTTACCTCAAAAGATTAGTCACCCTAGCTAAGCAGTGAATCATTAAAATACTCTGCCCAGGGGAAATGGTTTACTGACAATCTTTAAAACACATATTTTCTGAAATTCAGTAAACAGTGCCGATACTCTCAAACTATCTAATTTCCCCTTTGCTGTTGACTTCAAATCCTGTGTGATATCCCATAGAGTCATAGAATCATGGAATTATTACCTTAAATATCAATGAGCCCAACAGCTAAAGCAGCATGGACATGTTTCCACTTAACCACATTCTCAAGTGCCATGAGCACACACCTTTATAACACTTCCCTGAGCATCTTATTGCCTAACCAGACTTTCAGAGAAGAAGTCTTAATAGTGCATCTAAACCTTTCCTGGCAGAAATTGAAGCTATTTTCTTTTGTTTGTCACTCATTGCCTGTGAGAAATGACTGACCCCCACCTGGCTTCACCCTTCTTTCAGGAAGTTGTAGGCAGTCATAAGGCCCCCCAAGCTTCTTTTTCTCCAGGCTGAACAACCCCAGCTTCCTGAGCTGCTCTTCACAGGACTTGTGCTCCAGACCTTTCAACAACTCTGTTGCCCTTCTCCGGACACACTTCAGCACCTCAATGTCCTTCCTGAATTGCAGGGCCCAGAACTGGACAGGATTTGAGGAACAAACTCACCACTTGCAAGTACAGGAGGATGATTCTTTCACTAGTCCCACTGGCCACAATTTTCCTGATATTCCTGATCCAAGCCAGAATGCCATTGGCCTTTTTGACCGCCTGGACACACTGCTGATTTGTGTTGAGCTGGCTGTCGAGCTGCACCCCAGGTCCTTTTTCACTAAGCAGCTTTCAGCCTGTAGTCCCAAGAAGACTCCTCCCCATGCACTCTAAAATAGGTGTACAAAATATAATTTTTATAATAAATTATTTTCATAAGGATTTGTGAAAATGAAGATATTAGATTTTTACTTTGTTTCATTTTGTTTTCATTTTCATGACCCAGATATACTACTGTACAGTATTATTATGTATTTTTAAGGAATCTGTGTACAATGGCAAAGTGTGAAGCACTTTAAACAGAGGATGCTTAGAGAAATTTTTATGGAATATTTAGAAAACATTTTCCTTAAAAGATTAATTTTCTGTCTAAAATATATGTAGTATGTGTAATAGGAAAGTCTAAGGAATTAATTTATATGGAGATGGTTTTCCTTGGTTACTAAATGACAGAAAAGTTGTTTCATAGAAACAAAATGTAGGAATAGACAAGATAAAGCCTAGAATTTGCAGTTTAATCCTGTACCATAATTTGGGCAAGGACAGCTAAGTGTGTCTAAATCTTTGTAGTACAGAATGACAAGTGATACAAAATGAGAAATATTATAGTCTACAAAGCCAAAATAATTGTTCCATTTACTCATTTCTGTGCAAAGTAGCTTTGTGAAAGACTTTATTTCCATTGATGACAGCTTTAAACTGGCATGCCTCATACCAGGCATGTACTTGTATTCTAGACACTGAGCAGAAATCATTCTTAATTTCTTAGCTCTAAAAATACTTTCATGGATTAAAAAATGGCTTTATTAACAAGTACTATCAGAAAAAAAAGCATTTGATCATCCACTAAGCCTACATGCTTTGCAGAGTACTCATTTTCAGAAGATCACAGTTTTTCTTCCAGTGAAGACCTGAAATATTGTGGGCAAACCCTGCAGAAAAGCTCTTTTCCTGGGTGCTCCCCTGGCCTCTTCTCTTTGCTCTGCCACAGGTCCCCTTCTGCAGCCAGGATGACCATGGGCAAAATGGGCAGAGGGACAGAGGGCAGCTGCTGGGTTTGGCATCAGGAGCTGCTGCCAAGCCACGAAGGAAGGCCCAGGTCTCCATGCCAAGGCCAGAGATGGTTCCAGATGGCCCCAGGCACGCAGCTGGAACGGTGGGAGCAGCAGAACACAGTGGGGCTCTGGGGGCAGGCAGAGAGAGCAGGGAGGGCAGGCCAGGCACCACCACTCCAGGGCTGCACAGAGGGACAGAGGTCTGTCCTGGGAAAGAGCTTGCCTGCAAGGCATGGCGGATTTCTGGAGTCTCCACCACTCATGATAACAGCCTCACACAAGGGGTCTCTTAAGTTAATACCACATTCCTCAGGCTGAATTCATATTCACTCTCGTGCAATCTAACCCAAAATAATATCTCCTTTTTGAGTTTTTTTCTCTGTTTTTGTTGCCCTCTGTGTTTGGGGTTATGTACACTCCCTACGGTGGCATTCCATTCTCACATTTGTGGAAAAGCTTGTGTTAACCACAGCCAATTGCTATTGATGACAGAATAAACCTGATCTGCTTTTGTAATTTTTGCCATATTTCCTCTGGCAGATCCAAGCGGTCCAGCAAACATGCATTTTTTGGCTTCATAAATTTATTTTGAAAGCACACCAAAACAAAAAATATAGTAAGATTCTTCATTAACCTGTATTTTGAGAGAGTTCCTTGAAAGTATCTTTTAAATTATTTAATAGCAAGAAAAGGTCTAAGGGGACTATTGAACTGATACAGGATGAAGACAAAAATGAATGCAAAAAAAGTGGAGGCATTTATTGCCTTCTTTGTCTCATTCTTTAATAATACTGACAGACCTTGACCTTCCCAGTGATCTGAGGAAGACCACAACTCTGGAAGCAGTGACTTCCATTTAGGGACACTGAAATTGTAAGGGACAAGTTCTACCAGTTCACAAATCCACGGGGCCTGATGGGATTCATCCTGGAGTCCTGATGGATCTAGTAGATATTATAGCAGGAACCTCACTATCATTTATCAAAGGTTTGGGGAATCTGAAGAGGTCCTCACTGAATGAAATCTGGCCAGTGTTGCTCAATTTACAAGACAGATGTGAAGGAGGGCTCAGGAAACTACAGACCTGTTAGTCTGACTTCAGTACCTGCAGAAATGATGGAGGAATTTATGGTGGAAACTCCTGAAAGGCATTTCAAGAACAATGCAATCTCCAGGCATGGACAATATGAGTTCAACAAAGAGAAGGTCCTGCCTAAATAATTTGATATCTTTCTATCTTAAGGTCTCTCACCCAGTGGGTGAAGGGAAGGCAACCAATATTACTTTTCTTGGTTTCAGTATTGCTTTTGATGCTGTCCCTCAAAGTGTCCTTCTGGACAAGCTGTTTTGACGATCAGGCTCACAGTGTGCTGGAGGAAGGACTGGCTGAACACCAGAACTTCAGGAGTTAGGGTGTGTGGGGCTACACCTGCCTGGTGAGCAGTCACCAGTGCTGTTCCTTGGAGCTCTGCTTTTGGGATAGCTCTGTTCAACATGTTTATCTATTATCTGCATGCAGGAGTTAAAGGCACCATTAGCTGACAGCACTAAACTAGGAGATGCTATTGACTCTCTCAAGGGACAAGAGGCTTGCAGAGGGATCTGGAATAGATTGGAGCCCTGGGTAATTATCGGTGTCATGAAATTGAACAAGAACAAATAGAGACTCTGCCCCTGGGGTGCAGTAAAGCTGGCACAAGTATAGGCTGGGAGAGGAGTGTGTGGAGAGCAGCCCTGCAGAGAGGGATCTGGGGGTGCTGGTGGGCAGCAGCTCAGGGTGAGTGAGCAGGGTGTGCCCGGCAGCCAGGAGGGCAAACCCCATCCCGGGGTGCAGCAGACACAGCAGCACCAGCTGGGATTGGGATCATCCTGCTGGATTCAGCCCTGGGGCGGCCTCACCCCGAGTCCTGTGCGCTGGGCTGGGCCCCGCAGCCAGAGGACAGGAAGGTCCTTGAATGATCCTAGGCTGAATATGCAATAAACATAATTGAAAGGTTTTCTAAATACATCTTTATGATGCTTAAGCGGAGTAAGAAAACATTTTGAAAATTTTTACATAAGCTTAAACTGAATAGAAAAAGAGTGTAAAGATTTTCATAGAGAGTAAGCACATGAAACTCAATAAGAAGAAAGATTGCTTTTTTAGAAGGCCAAACAATTCACCTGAGACTAGTATATAGCCCAAAAAGGGGTTTTAAAATGAATAGAAAAATGAAATATGAGACACTGGAGTGAAGCAATAAAAAGGGTTTTTTTCTTCCCATGAAAGGACTATTATGCTATAGAGGAACCAAAGCCAGAAATGGCCTATAATATTACCAAACAATTCTCAGAGGTATTACATTTTTGAGCCATAAGTAGTTATATTAGCTAAAGTACAGACCTTTCAGTCACTATTTTCCTTGCTGTTAGAATGATTCTGTATTTTGAAGAATTTAAAAATTGTTTAGAGATAAAAGAAATCTTATCTTATTTGAAGAGCATTGAATAATTTAAGTAGGTAAAGAGGAATTCTGGAATTCATCCAATCTTTAATGGTCGATCTGGCTGCCCCTCCTACTTTCCACTCTGATATGTCCTTAAATTTGTTCTTTCATCAAAGAGGATGTCTTCAATGGGAGAAATGTATTATATAATGTCATGGTGTAAACATATATGAAGCATACTTATATGACTGTGAAAAATGTACTCCAGAATTTTAAAGCTGTACCTTTCATTCCTGGAATGAGCTCCATAAAGACATGCTTGTCCTTTCCCCTTCAAAAGCAGAGCAAATCAATCAATAATCTGCAGGAGTAGGTGCTTGTTTGAAAAAGATGGAGCTTTAGCTATCTTTTTGTTGGAATATTTGTTTAAACCTCTGAATTCAGTTGTATTTCTTCTATTTTAAGTTGAGAAGCTCATGCTTGTTTATAATGACTTAAGAGAAAAATTGAAAAAGTTCTAAAGCACAAAATAGTACTAAACTCCTCTAAATTCTTTTTCCTGATCAAAACAGTACAAGGCGAGTCTTGTTTGAAAAAGAATGCTTTCTTTTTTTCATTGCCAATAGATTTATTTCCAAAACTTAAATTTTTTTCTTACTATGTAGCACTTATGCATGTCCACAGTATTACAGCAAAGTTGCAAAAATAGAACGACGACATTAACATACTAGAAGATAATAAAGAAGATATCAATATATGCTCTATCTTGATATTAAAATTATGAAATACTATGGTTCCATAGGAACATTGAGCTTTTCTCTTTAAATAAATTTTGTACATCACATCTAGCTTCTTGGAACAGGGAGAACCCTGTTCATAGGACAGGTTTGAAGAGTAAGAATACTGAGAAACAGTGGGATATAGCAGAAGACAGAGAATGTGTGTGGAAAGACAAACAGCATGGAAAAAAAGCCAGGAGGCAAAGAGAGTCTAGTTCTTACTGTACATAAGGTATGAGCTGATTTGAGGAAAAGACCATGCACCTTCTACCTCTTTACCACTGAATATCATCATTTGTGTGATCACACTATATGGAATACCTGTAATGGTACTTTCTGTTTGACAGTTAGTCTGGACGTTGGTGTTGGTATTCTCCTATTTGGAAGGCACTACACAGGAAAGGGTTCTTATTAATGTGCCTTGTTTCTTTACAGCCAAATAACCAATAATCTCTAATTTTATACTCTGATATACAAATATTAGCACATGTATTCTACTTTTTTAATTTTTCTTAGGTTGTCTTTTCTGGATTTACAAACTCAGTTTGAGTAATGTGCAATTTTAGTGAATAGCTGTCTGCTTAGAACTGGGGGAAAACAACTTACCTTGGACTCAGTGTAATGAAAAAGTGGCAGCCATATTCACAACATTTGCAGTAATAATTTTGCTTCTAGCGACTCTAGAGACAAGAACTTTTGCCAGTATTCCCAAACTGCATGAGAACATTGCGATGACACACACAAAAGAATGACGAATTCCCTCTGTAGCTCATGCCATAAGCTTTGAAAAAGGCACCTGTGTATAGTGGGGAAAAAAATGATAACCCAATTAACTACAGAATCATACATTGAGGAAGGTGTAGACTGTGATAAGATCATCCATCAGCCTTCTCTTCATTGAGATGAATAGACCAAGTGACCTCAGCAACTTCTTATAAAGTTTTGCCCTTAAGACCTGTCACCATCTTGGCCACCATTCTCTGGACACACTTCAGTAACTTTATATTCTTATATTCAAGCCCCTCCTACTATTCACAAGATTCAAGGTGTGAGGCCACTTAAGCACAAAGTAAAGTAGGACAATCCCCTTCCTTTCCTGGTTGGTGATGCTGTGCCTGATGCCGCCCCGGACAGGGTTGGCCCTCCTGTCTGCCAGGACACTGCTGGCTCATGTTCAACTTGCCGTCAATATGCACCAAATTGCAGCTGAGGAATAGAAAAATGAAAGCAAGTTCATCGGTATCTGAGTCACTGTTAAGGTGACTAGCCCAAATGAGATAATAAATTATCAGTACTATTAGACTGAGGATGATGATGGTGGAAATACACCCTCAATCTGTTCCTCATTCACTAGAGTTCAAGGTTTGAAACATCTCTTGCTTTTCTTCCATTTAAACCACTTCACTCATTAAAATCTTGTGGCATTCATACAATAATGAAATTTCAAAGACATTTTTTAAAGGGTAAAGGCAAATATTGTGAGGTTTATTGAGGCTTTTACATAATTTTATCCTTATAATCAAGGTATCTAATTTAACAAATAGATTAAAAACCTGTAAAAGTGAAAATATAGTTTGTCAGGTAGGCGGAGTATATTAACAATGGCTTATTTAGAAGAACAAACCATTTGCCTCAGCATGTATTTTACAGGAAATTGTAAGTCTGCAGTATATCAGTAGTAATTAACATGCAATTTTATCATTTTCATTTCTACATCCTAATTGACGCTATACTCTTGTTTCTTACAAAAAAAACACAGTGAATCTTTTCTTTACGCATTCCTGATAATTTATGTAGTTTTAGAATTGAGTGTCCTGCAGAGCTGTTAGAGCTCAGCTAATGTAACATCTGAAATAAAATTTCTCTAAAGCCTAAGGAGCCCAGCAATAGATTTAATCTTGTTCTAAAATGCTGCCGCTTATGTGATTATCTGTACTTATCAAAAAAATATCTTTTCTGAATAGTCCTGGAAACTGTCAACTTTACATGTTTCCAATTAAGAACAATATTAAATCTAAGGTTTTATTCAGGATCTAAAAGAGAAGTATGGGAAGAAATCTGTCCTGATTCATTTTCTCTTGTTAGAACTAACAAGCCTGAGACATTTCATTCTACAAATTGCCTCAGCTTTCCAGAGAGATGATTATTACCTTTAACTGCAAATGCCAGACCAATTTTTTTGATCCATTTGGAAGACTAAATGAAGCAAAGGCTCACGTACAGAGTAAGAGTCATAAATGTGAAGAAAGAAAAACAGTAATCATCTTAGAGTGGTAGTTTTACAGTTGTTGACATTAAATACTGTGTACTTGGTAAGTTTTCAGAAACATAAACAAGATTATGCTAATTTCGACTTTCAAGAGAAAAGGGGAATGGTGCACTCTTTTGAGAAGAGAGGGCATGTGTCCCTTGCAAAACTCCTTTTTCTGTGTCAGGCTGGAGTCACCAAAGCAGGTCAAAAGTAAAGTAATGGAAATGCTGTTGACGTAGGACTTCACACACTGAACCATCTGTTCTGTCTTTCATATTCCTCATGTGAAAACAGAGGACATAGGCCTAAATGGAAAGAAAGGCATGGTGATGTAATTTTTGACTTGGTAAGTCTTCAAGGCGGAAACGAAACTTGACACATAAAATTTGGAAGGCTTGAAATATGATGTCATGTATTGTTTTCATGTAGCACATTGTCAGACATTGCAGAGGTCAATGTTAAGCTAAATATATGATTCTGCTGTGGTCCTGCACTGTGACTAGGATGTTTCTCCATGTGAAAAGTTTGATATGAGCAATCTCAGCGCTAGTGTAGATGATTTTAGTAGAGTGCTGTTCACAGATAAGTATGCCTAGTGTCACAGTATTGTACTTATGAACACAAATTGTAGCTCAATAGAAAAGTTATTTGGCTATGATCTTATGTAAAGATCTCATCTATACTGAACAGTACAGAAAGACTGAAACTGTTCATTAACATTTGTCTAATGCAGTAGACAATCTAGACCTCTTACACTTCATAAATGCCACAAACGTAACAAGCATTAAACAAGGAATATTGACCTTAAGCTAATGTAGTGCTTTGACTAAATGTTAAGGAAAAGGAAAAAGAAACATGTTATCTCCATTAGAAAAAAAAAGGGGGGGGAGGCGGGGAAGCCCAAAAAATAACAGTACAGAAAAACAACCCCCACCTTTCTTCAAATACTTCTCTTCTCGTGGGTTATCTTTTGAGTTGGTTTTTGTTACTGCTTCCTAAACCAGAAAAACCTTCAGACTTTGATTTTTAAAAAGTAAAAATAATGACAACATTAGCATTATGGAAAATACAAGAGTATAAAAACTAATACTCCAAGAAAAAAAGCAGAATTTTGGTTAAAGTTAAAACGCATAGAATCATAGAATTAAAGGTTTGCTTGGGCTGGAAGGGATCTTAGGATCATCTAGCTCTAAATCCCCCGTAGTGGTCACAAAAATCTTCCATTGGACAAGGTTACCCACCTTCATATATCCTGGCCTTGAACACTTCCAGAGAGGGGACATCCACCACTTTTCTAGGCAACCTTTTTCAGTGTGTTACCACCCCAAATGGAAAGAATTTCTTCCAAACATCTGATCTAAACCTACTTTCTTTCAGTTTGAAACCATTCACCCTTGTCTTACGCCCTTGTAAAAACTCCTTCCCCATCTTTCTTGCAGTGTCCCTCGATATTCTTCCCATACCACCTGACATTGTCATATACCTTCCTTTTTTTCCTTATGTCAACGTGAAGATCCCTGTTCAACCACACTGGCCTTCTGCCTCATCTTCTTACTTCTAACATTCTGAAATTGCCTACTTATATGTCTTAGGAGGTGATGTTTAAAAAGTGACCAGCACTGATGCACTCCAGAAAAATATTTTCCCATTAGTTCCCTGAGCAACCTGAATTCTGCTCTCCTTATGTCTGGAGTTGATGTGACACAAGATGTCTGAAGTTTTGCTGGCACTTTTTACAGTCAAACTGTTTCCCTGTGGGGTTCTGTTACCCCAGGGGCCTTTGGCTCATCTCTGTAAGACTGCAAGTGTATTCCAGGCTGGTTAGTACATGTCATAGCCATCAACAGAGGTCCCTTCCAGCACCTTGTCTCTCTAACCTTTGTGTATTATCCCACAGCTTGCCAGGGATAAGCCTGATATTTTCACCCATCCCTGTCACATCCAGTTTTAATCTCTGCCAATGACCCCTGCTAGTTTCTGAGCAAAGAATCTCCTTCCCAATCTGATGCCAGCATACCTGATGCTGTGTAGGCAAATTATAGCATCATGACTGCAAAACCAATCACACAACAGTGTATAGCACCTAAAGTTAGCATCAAAACATTATAGAAAAAAATATAAAAATCAAAACAAACAAAAAACCCTATAACCCTCAAAACCGCTAAAGATGGGACAGCAAATGTGGCATGAATGCTTCTCAGGTAATTTAGAAATATGCCAGTTTTTGAGTAATTATATTGACTTGAATTTGACTGGTAATCTATGCAAATACATTGCCTTTTCTTTGATTATCTTGCAAATAGTGAGAAGTATTTTACTAAGAATGACATTTAAGAGATGTGAAAACTGCTACCAATAATTTGGATGTGATACTTATATGGGCCTGTACATTTTTTTCTCTAGCTGGCTCAAAATTTGTAAGATGAATGTCCTATAGAGTGAGAATTCTCTATATGCATTATTTCTATCTATGTAAACAGAATTTAAACACTTCTGTTCATATAAGGGTGTAAAATGGTATTTCTATGTGAAACTTGTATTGTGCCAGGTTTGATTGACATGCTTCAATTTGCACAATAATATAACCAATGCAGGAGTGCTTTCTAAAAGTGTCTATAGGCATGACAGTGTTCAGTTCTGAAAGTGACTTTACATTTTTCTGATTTTTTTTCAAATGCACTAAATGGAATATAAATATCCCATGTAGTCTAAGAGTAAAACTCAGTGTTCCTTTCTTTGATAGCTGGGAGGAAGTTGAAAAAGAGCAGAGCATTGAGCAGAGCTACATTTAGTGTGAAATTCACCTAGAATTTTGCTGTATTTGGTAAAAGTAAGTATTCCTTTAACTAGAAACACATACTAGACAGACTTTTCTGGTTCACCTAATATCTTAAACATCTTTCCAATGAATATATATTTGCAAAACTGCAGTAATTTCAACCATAATTATTTTCATTAAATGTTTATTTGCATAAACTGTTTTATTCATGCTATTATAATTTACCATATACTGTTAACAAAGCCCAGGCTATTTCATGTTCCATTTCATATGCAGCTATGACTGATTAGTTCAAGCACATTGCATGATCATGCATATACATTGGCATAATTTTCATCATTTTGTATCCAGATCTGGCAAGTTTTGTTTTCAAGTAGATGATCTTTACTAATGAGGTGCAGATTTCTTTATGCAAATCAAGAAGTAACAAAAGACACCCCCTCAGCTTCCTTGATCAGAAAACTGTCTATCCGTATGTAGTGACACTGCAACAGACACAGTCCTATCTAAAATCTCAGAGTTTGGGGCAGTTTCCTTCGAGATAGCAGTCAAGAACAGTAGTCTTTCTTCAAAATAATTTTTCAATTTATAAACATTATAACATTATAAACATTACATCAACTTCCATTGTTGCAAATTATAAAAATTCCTTCCCTAGCCATTATATCAATCTTTATATTATGAAAGTGTATTACAGTGCAATGTAAGGTAATGAGCTAGTGGAATTTGCTGAAGACTTAGGTGTTAGAAGACTTATAGATGCTTAAAAAAAATACTAAATAACAGCCTAGCCCATGAAATAAGGACCTTTCTTCTTGGATGCTTAGAGCTGTCTCTCAAGGATAAAGGACACCTTGGACAGCCAAATAACACCAGCATCCCAGTCCCTCTAACACATCTTTCTTTGGTGGAGGGCTCAATGTTGTCTGGTATCATAGATAAGTAACTATGGAAAGTCCATATCCTGGGACATCTGGATCTCTAGACCAGAGGCGAGAATTCTGAAAAAAGTGTAGTTACTTTCAGAGTTTTACTATAACTTGCAATGGGTAATGTGGTGTTACTGATCAATCAAATTACACTGTCTGTGAACCTTCAAAGTCTATTCAAACCTTATGTAAAATCACATTCAGCATGCCTCAATACTGCTGGGACACTTCATGTGCATGAATAAATATTTACTCTTGTACATCAGTACTTTGCACTCTAGCTCTTCTTTGTTAGTGCTGGCCATCTGTGAAGTTTTATGACAAAGTGCAAATCTGTATCACCTGGCTGCATATTACAGGAGAGACAGAACAATTTTGTCCTAAGAAAAGGAGAAAATAATATAAAGGAGGTATTTAAAAGATGTGTAAAAGTGGCACTCATGGACATGGTTTAGTAGCAGATTTGGCAGTGCTGAATTAATGGCTGGACTCAATATCTTAAACATCTTTTCTAACCTTAACATTCAGGACAATGGTATTAGACTAACTATTCAATATAGAGAAGGATATAATAGAACCATTTGGAGAGCCTTCTGGATCAAATATGTTTCATGATACTCAAAGGGAATATGATTCCCCTCCTCTCACATTCGATTTTTTATACTGTAGTTTCAGAACTGACTAGCTCTTTGGTTTTCCATTTGGATTAATTGTTTACATCCCTTATACAGTATTACAATTTTCAGAAAAAGCCTAATATCTTAATGTATTTACATTTCTCAGAAATGTATTTTAAAAGAATATTAAAGTCTTGATCTCTGGATTGATTTTCTGTTTTGATTTGTTGGATTTTTTTGGTTTTGGGTTTTGTTCTTCTTTTTTAGTCAAGCTGTCTCACTCAGGTATTTAAGGGTTTAAAAAGACACAAGGTTTTTATATTACTCCTTTTAATTAGAATGACTTTGAGCTACAGAAATGATGTTCATTCTAAAATCACTGCCATGAACTGAAGATCATACATGACATACTCAGGCTAAAGCTAGCTACTCATTAGGATAAAAATATAGATAGCAGGTTCAGGTCATAACAACCAAAATCACAAGGATGGCTCTTCAGAAATATCAAGCCATATCAACTGTATTGACTTAGCTTCTTACCTGGTTTTCAGCTGTCAGCTTAGTGGTATTCTGGTTACATGGTGATTGTTTCTCTGTTTAGTTTCTCTACTTCTATTTATCTTGTTTCATCACATTTATGTGCTGCAGTCTGATCACAAGGTATTTTTAACTAAATAAGACATAATAAAATCAAAAGCTGTTACCCAACTCCTTTCCCATACATGTCAAAGAGAAAACTTAATTCACTAAAAATATTTAAATTTGCCTAAAACTACTTAACAGTATAATTCGCTAGTCCCTCATGGTCAATGCCTGTCATTGTACATTTAAAAGAGGGCTTTTATGGCAAACTCTCTTCAAAAGGATCAAGCTAACAAAGTAATTTACACGTTCAAATCCTGTTTCCTGATGTTTCAGTAAAATATAAAGTTTGAAATCTAGGAAATTTTTGGTGTGGATATATATCTGTGTAACTATATGGTAAGGCATTGAAGTATCGATGGACAGGATATCGTTTATGCATTAAGATATTCACAAAATCATTCTTTCACAGAAAAACTTGGATTCAGAGATTTTAATCAGTCATTTGAATTACTTTACTACACATAAATTCATATTAGATCTGAAAAGTAACATTTCAGGAATTTTAAACTCTAAATTCATACTTAATTTATATGAACAGATAAAACATTCTGGAGAAAAGCAGCTCACCTCTGCACTGTAAGTTTTATTTTGAATGGAAAGTGACTGTATTAATTGCCACTAAACTCCTTTTTTTATACAAAAGAGTGTTTGAACATTGGGACAGTAGCTATTGGCCTAAAGAGTTTTTCCTCTTGAAATTGCTATCTACTATACAATGCATTTATTATCAACATTAGCTTTTGAATCACTTTTCTGCACATCCAATTAAAAAGATTTGTAGTGTACTTTGCATTCACAACTCGGCTGATGAATGCTAGTTTTCATTTATTTTGTTTTCTCACCCATCCCTGAAATTTTTACTTTAGTTTAAACAAAGGGTTCAGGGATTACTCAAAGCTCCTGCTGGATTAGACTTGCCTTCACACTCCAGCAATTTTTTTTTTCTTCCTAAGAGAAAATTAAATAGTAAATTCTAAGATCTGGCATTTTTGGGGAGATAATTCTCCATCTATAACCCAAATTAATTAGCTATTTATTCATGAAACCAAGGAGTTCCAGAACTTTAGTTTTACATGACAATATAAACCAAACCATGAATAAAGATAAAAATTAAAGCATTTAAATAGTATTATTAAGATTATTTGATGATTGATATTAGAATTAGAGATAAGCTTAATTATTTTGATGAAATGGATCTCAAACCTTCACTTTTGATGTCAATAAATACACTATGTGAACTCTGAAACAGAGAGATTTGCAGCCAGGAAAGAATTGATGATGTATTTTAACCTGTTATCCGTGCTAGACTTCACTACTTCCTTAAATACTGGAACCTTAAAGTATAATGCTTTTTTGGGTATTTTATTTGCAGAAAGACAATGTTGTACAAATCAGATTTTTTTGTTAGATTAGTGACTGTAATAAAAATACTACACAATCTTACATTATTTAGAAATAAAAAAACATTTTCAGTGGTAGTCAACCTTCTTTCATATATATTAATTCAGACATAACAACTAAAGTTTGTGGGAAAGTACATAAATGATAAGCAATTTTGTTGAGAAATTTAATTTCTTTCTTTCTCTTGCATCATCATCTTCCTGGCATCCCTGAGTTTCACATAAAACATATAAAGGTACAGGATAATTTCTGATAAATTTGTGTTTTGAAAAACCCCCAAACCTAACAAACCCTTTGATTTCAGTTGCTTCTTCTGTTTTATTATCCTACCTGCATGGTAGTATTGTATCCAGGGCTCCTGACTGTTGGAACTATTACTGCCCACCTGACCTGTATGATCTACTAAACTTGTAAAAGTGCATTGACAACATTTTATGCCTCAGGACAACACTTGCCATTTCATCAGGTATTCTTATATTAATGACAACCTGAGCCATTTTGGTTTACTTCTATTTTTTCAGTTATGCTTTTTTTTTGGGGGTGATAACGGCAAAGGGAATGACTTCATTTACCTATGTTATTTGATCCCTAAATTCCCTTTTATCCTTTGTTTGCGACAATGTTATCAGTTTTCAATGTTTGAAACCTTTTTTACTTTAGATCTTTTCAACCTTAGGTATTGGTGCTAATCTGAGGATTGTGTTTAATTCTGACTGTCCTAGTAGCATTGACTTTTCTTTTAATATTTTGGAAACTAATACAAGATATGTTTTTTGAAGACGAGACTCATTTCCAAGGTTGAAATCAGCTTTCATGTCTCACGTGAAGTTGAGTTCATTAAAATTTTTCTCTAGAGTTAATTATTACATCCATTCTGTGCTCTCATTAGAACTCTTCTTATGAATGTGTGAGTAGGGGGAAAAATAACAGAAGGATATTAAGAAGACTGGGCACTGAATAGATTGTATTCATGTGTAAGTCATGAACCAAGAACATGAAAAATTGTCTCTTTTATTAAATGAACCGTGTTAGAATTCAGAAGAAAAATATAGACGTTTATTGCAGTCATGGCATATTAGAGGTGTTTAGTAAAGGGTTTTTTTAAGAAAAAACATAGGCAATGACAATTGTGTTTTCAGAAGAGAACATTCCATTCGTCTTCCAATGTAATTTGGTTAATGTTTTCAGGGAATTTTAATATCAAGTAGCTTAAAAAGAGAATAAAAATAAATAAATGTGTATTTTATAGAGATAAACCAAAATAATACCACTGAAAAAGCTCAAAACTCATTGACATTGGAAGAAATAACAATTCTGGGGTTTTTGTTTGGTTTAATGGTTTTGATTTTGAGTTTTTTACACTGAATATGTGTGATGCACACTTTTACTCATTAAACTGTAAAATGACATAAAATGTCCCACTATTCACAAGGAAAATCTGATGAAAACATGTTAATTTTAATGATTTTTTAACTTGGAAAAATGTTTAAGATACATATGAAATATGTGGAGAAAACCCAGAAAGAGTAAAAAAAAGCCAAGATGATTAAATATTGTCTTGGCACAAGGATATACTTGTGTAGTTATTTTTTTCCTCAAGTAAATATTAGAAGTGTAAAAGTGTTTGTTCTTTTGATTTCCTTGTTCATAAATAAAATTAAAATATTTGAGTTTTATTCTAATACAGAAGAGGAAGCTTTTGGAACAGAACATTAATTAAAATCTCAGATTTTGATGGCTTATGGAGTCATTAAGGTTGGAAAAGACCTTCAAGGTCAGAGTCCAACCTTTGGTTGAATACAACCACATCTACTAAATCACGGCACTAAATGTGACCCCTACTCATTTTTTGAACACTTCCAGGTATAGTGACTTCACCACTTCCCTATTCACTGCTCTTTCAGTGAAGAACTTTTTTCCTAATATCCAACCTGAATCTCCTTTGGCACAGCTTAAGACTGTTTCCCATGTAGTTGTCACTGGATGACTGGGAAGAGAGAATGACTCTCAACTTGCCACAATCTCTCTTCTGGTAGTTGTAGAGATCAATAGTTGTAGAGATCAATAAACAGGACTGGTCCCAGCACTGAGCCCTGGGGAACACCAATTTGACCAGCTACCAAATGGAAGTAATTCCACCACTGTCTGGGCCCAGGCAGAATTTTGCCAATGAAGAATATACCTATCTAAGCCATGGGTTGCCAGCTTTTCCAAAAGAATGCTGTGGAAAGTTATGTCAAAAGCTTTACTAAAGTCCAGGTAAACAATATTCACAACCTCTTTCTCATCCACTAGTCAGGTGAACATCATACAAGGAGATCAGGTTGGTCAGGCAGGACTTGCCTTTCATACACCCACACTGACTGGGCCTGACCACCTGGTACCCCATTATGTGCTGTGTGATGGCACGGAAGATGACCTTCTCCATAACCTTCCCTGGCTCTGAGGTCAGAATGACAGGCTAGTAGCTCCCCATATCCCCTTTCTGGTTCTTCTTAAGAGTGTCTAGACTTCCTGGACTTCTTTGCCCTTCAGGACTGCCTCTCAAGAGACTTTCTCCATTGGCCTGCTAAACAAGTCAAAATCTTCCCTTGGAAGCCCAAAGTGGCATTTCTGCTGATGTCCTCATTACTTTTCCAGGATTGAAAATTGCCATTTCACCACTGCTGTGCAAAATACAGCCTCTGACCACTACATCACCCACTAGTGCTTCTCTGTTTGCAAACTACAGATCCAACGGGGCACCTTCTCTTGTTGGGTCCAGACAAGGAAATAGCTGTTAGCAGAACAGACTCATGTTGGGGAAAATTATCTTCAGTTATTGGCAATTAAAATAATAAGTAATTCCTCATTTGCATGGTGAGAAAAACAGAGAAAAACCTTAAAACAACCCCTTTCCCTCCCCTTTTCTCAAGCTGATCATTAATCCTGCACTCCAAAACACAAGTCCTCACCAAGTGGTTCAGTAGGATATAGTACATGGGATTTAGAGTCAGTACAGTGCAGTTCCTCTCTGTATCTCCCTTCTCCTCACACTTCCTCTGCTCCAGTGTGGCCCCTCTATATTCTGCAGTTCCCTCAGAAATACCCAACTGCAGCTTGGGTACAGACAGTACAAGTCCTTCATGGGTTGCAGTATGGAGATCTTCTCCAGCATGGTGTTCTTACTGCTCTTTTTATTCTTTCTATATCTAGCAGGTTTTGATCTTTTTTACACATTTTTTTGAAAGGGCACCATATATGACTAATGGGCTCAGTTGTGTCCTTGGTGGGTTTAGTGAAGCCAGCTGGAACCAGCTGTGGCTCAAATGAGACGATGATATCGTTCCACAGAAGCCTCCCTGCAGGCACCCACACTTGCCAGTATGCTGCCAAGAAAAGCAAAATCTTGTCTTTTGCAGAGAGAACTCCTGTAAAGCTGTTCCTTTCTCATGATGAAGTTGGTTATCTAGGAATTGTAAGCTGTTCTTGAACTTAGAGTGATTTGATGAGTATGTATTATAAGTACTTCATAATGTTAATAATGATAAAACAAAACTCTTTGATAGTGCTTATATTTCTGGTGTTCCCTTAACTGCTCTGTTTTTAGAAGGAGGCTGGATATAGGTACTCTTCAGGTACTTTTTCCACTCCATTTCTGGTCAGAACCAGGAGTTTTACTGTCTTATTATTATTCATAATCTTTACATATTGATCTTAAGGAAACTTGTCAAATTTAGTCACAACCATGGGACATGATTCCAATAATGTGGAATGTGCATATACAGACAAATACACAAATGCCTGTGTTCATATTTAGTAGTATAACTACCCATTTAGGATTTTACTATGTTAGGCTTACTGTGTGCACCAAAGATTTTATCACTGTGAACATGGCTTTCATGTAAGGACTAGTACCTTCGAGGCGAACTGCAGTCTGAGCATCTGCTGGGAGCATAGGCAAAAGCATTGCATTAGTTACTTTAGTAAATAATTTAAATTATATAATTGTGGAAGTACACTGAGATCAGTGATTTTTTTCATCCCATATAACCTGCTGAAAGAAAGATTTTCTTGTATTTCAAGGCTGCTGGAACATCAGCGCATCATGATTCCCAGAGACTGGTGTGCTGCTCATCTTTTCCTCTTCCATGAGTTATAAAAGATGAGCAATTTAATGTCCCTGGAAATAGTGTTTTCCAATTTTTTTTTTTTAAATGAGGCTTATTTTAGAGTTTCCCAAGCTGATACAAAGTTGACTTATGCAGTGCTTCTTAATTTACATGGTGTGCTTATAGTGTACATGTAATAAATTATATTAAAAAAGAGTGAAAGAGTTCAGTGCACTCATAATGTCATTTTCCAGAGAAGCAGTTATATTGCAAAAATGTCATGTGATCATAACAACAGACAATAAGAGAAGGATGAAAGCTAGTTTTGATAATACATTAACTGTGTAAAAATATTGGAATATTATGACTGAATATTGAAATGTTGGTTTAGACTTTGTTCACAAATCAGCTTTACTTGGCTATTGATTCTATACAGTTTGAAATTCATGCAAGAATGGTACATTTTTTCACCAGATAGAGGCATTTGAGAAAATTGTGAAATATTTAAATGTATGCAAATACACTTTGTTTCATCTCAGCTGTTCTGAGACTTGTATGATCCTTTGAATTGTGAGCAGATGACATGTCTGTCACAAGACATTTTTCTTTTCACATTTGGTGAGTGAAATACTTATGTTAAAACATCCTGTTATGTGTGAAGTATCTGTTTTCCCAACATCAGTTCTCATAAGCCTGTGACATACTGTTCATGCAGGGTTGGTGACTTTTCCTAGAAAGAGAATAAGATCAGAAAACAGTCACTGAGAATAGTGCGGTGCAGTTGCTTTTCTAGACAATAGCAACTGCAACAACTGATTGGCTGAGAGAGGAACTTTAGCATACAAAAGCTAGAAAAACTAATGTGGATTTTATAGAACACGCAGTAATTGATTACAGTGAATAATTAGGCATTATACTTATAACGGTTTTCTGAGGTGAAGACATCAAGATCCATTTTAAATACTGGTATATAAATAATGTAATTAATTCTTTTATGGTGACAAAATATTTTTGTTTTCCCCACAACACTTGTATCTATTCTACTGTAGTTTTATCATGTGCAGTAAGTAGTGTAAAAGAGTTGCAAAGAGCAGTTTTAAATTAAGTTCATGGATAATTTAGAAGGAACATTATATTCTCCTCCTGTCCTTAATGGCACTCTCAACTGCACTGATGAAACACAGTCATTGATGGTAAAGCAAAGTCATTAGGAAGCAGATCCCTGATTGAGAATTTTAACTCCATAAATGAGCTACATAGGTACTTAACCTGGGAACTCCCAGGGTGTTTTAAAGCATATTTCCAATTAAGTCTGTCTTTAGGAACAGTAACTAGAATGGTACTACGTTTTCTTTGGAGTTAATGGGATTATTATTTTTCCTTTGACCTGCATATGTACTCCTGATCTGCTATGAAGGTGTTATAGGTGGATGTGCAGAATGTGGGCTGAACTTCTAAGGGCCACCTGCTCTAGTTGACATGGCTTTGTGAAACGAGATTGGACCAGATAATCCCCAGATGTCCTTTCAACCTCAGCTATTCTATGATTTTATAGAATAGAATAGAATAGAATAGAATAGAATAGAATAGAATAGAATAGAATAGAATAGAATAGAATAGAAATTATTTTAAGCATTGTGATAGAACTTTGACTTCTTCATTTGTTAAGGTAAGCAGCATAATTAATGGCAGAACTATATAGTAATCATACTGGACATTCTATGTTCAACTTGAAGACTCCATCAGTATATTGACATATTTACTCTATAAATTATATA
>VZRX01007072.1:0-17864 GCA_013398075.1 Notiomystis cincta
TAACCCTAACCCTAACCCTAATTTTAAAAAAAATAGGGGATCAGCAGCATAGGTGGACATGTCCCTCTTTGTGGAGGCATATTTGGACATGACTTAGGCAGGATGGTGTGTGGAGATTCTTGAGGTACCAAGAGGTTTCTATTCTGGTGGCATCTGCCAGAAAAGACAGGCTGTTCTGGAGAAGAGTCTTTGAAACAGGAGTCTGAGCGGGCAGGTTGAGTTACATCCTTCAGGTTTAGGATCTGTGTAGGGCAATAGACCAGGCTGCTAATGAACAAAAGCCATTCCCTCCAGGTTAGGCTTTGCAAGCAAACATTCAGCTTGATTTGTTAACAGCTCATGGTGCCTAAGGGACTGCAGAGCAGCTTAGTTCTCTGAAGGCAAGGAAGAGTCCAGGACATTTATCACCTGGCTTAGGTGTAGAGCATGGTGAGTGAAAAGGGAATAAATGCCAGGGGTTAGTAAATTCTGGGTAGACAATCTCCAGGCTGTTCAGCATCAAATAAAGGTCTGATAGCACTTGCTCCTTCTGAACACAGCAGCTCCTCTGGCTGTTGGGAGAGCTGAGACAATTCCAAAGTGTTGCCAGAGGTGTTGTACCTCTTCCCCCCTTCTCTCATCCTCACTCATGTCCTTGTCCCTTGGCTTTGTACTGGCTGTGGCACTGGAAGCTTCTCTTGGTTTTGTCCCCCAGATTTGATATCTGCCTGCTCAGTGCATGGAATCAGCTAGAAGGAGGTTGGGGGTTAATATAAGGGCCAGCCCCAAGAAAAAGGAGCAGAAATGTACAGACCTAAACTGGGGGGGAGAGGAGGAATGAGGAGCAGGGCTGCCTGGGTTTGCAGGCAGCCAATTGCTGGATCAGCTCAGCTGACTGTGCCCTTAGCCCATTTGCAGTGATTGCACCTCAGGTTCGTGGGGGTCATGCTGGGGAGGGGGCTGAGCTGGCACAGGGTGCCAGATATCCCTGGCACTGCCCAGCTGTGCCTTGTGTTAGGAGTGCTAAAAGCATTTCAGCTGAAGAAGGAAGTGGTAGGGCAAGACAAAGATGTAATCCATAGAAAGGGAGACACCCTGCCATCTCACAGAAAACCCGTGGCATCACATGTTCTGGCAGAGACTTCAGGTTGGCCTAATTTAATCAAATATTCATGTTGTGGTTTTCCCAGCTCCAACTGTGAGAGCAGCTGACATCGATCACCAAAAGCCTTTGACAGAGATAACTGCCCTTGTTGAGCTGCGCTTCTGTTCCAGCACTCCCCTTGGCAGCATCTTTTCACACCTTCATAGATCTGCACATTTACTCCCATTATTTGCTTCCAGGAGCTGCTGAGGTTCAGGTGTCTCTCAAGAAGCCTGTGCAGGCACATGTTGATTTGGACACAGAGCACATCCCCACGGAGGCAGCGTGCAGCATCCTTTGGCAATTTTGATATGACATGCATTAACATGTCATGGCATCTTCTGCACAGCTGACAAGTGTGGCACTTTTTAACAGCTAAAAAAGGCATTCATGAAATCCTGCATCACATTGCTGGCTCTCTGCTATCGTGTCAGCGTTGTCCTCCCTTGTTATGCAGAATCAAACTGTGTGCCTGCAGAATTTGATAAACTCTAGCACTTCACACATCTGCAACAGGCTAAGTTGATTACAAAAATTTAATTCTTCTTGATATCAATGAACTCCATACAGAGCAAGATTAATTATTGCTGTCATTTTGTCTGCTCTGTAATAAGAAAACATGGATTCTGAACGAGAGATGCAAATTTGTTGGGAAGAGTGTGTTTGCCTCACCTGCTCCCCAGGGAGGGAGAAAAAGGTGAGCTGACCTGGGAAGGGATGTACAGGCTGGAGCTGGGGTTATCACGTGCTCAGTGCCATAAATGTGCTTTTTGGTATCTAAACCAAACCCTGTCAGCCCACCAGAGCACCTTGCAATTACATTTGCCCAGACAGCCTAATTTTATTTGCGGGTATGTGATGGTGAGGATGGAAACTGTGCTGCCAAATGTTTGTCTTCAGGAGACTGTGCTGTGTGTTTGCCTCTCTTTATCTCTTTGTAGTGATGTTCTCTGGTCAGAGTGGGTGTAAAATGCCAGCAGATCAGAGCAGCAATGATTTCCACCTGCTCTGTGCTGCTATAAATGACTACCTAGGAAAGCTGGACTGAAAAGCTGCCTGCTGCTGCAGGGGTGACAGACATAGCAGTTATTTTTGCTTTGTTATTATGCACTGGCATTCTCCTGCAAAAGCTATGTTGAGTTATAGATTAGTATTTAATACTCCACATTCACACTGGTATGAGGGACTGCAGTTATAAAGGGTAATGCTGGATGCTGGAGCATCCAACAGCTGGTCCAACCAGTCCAGGGTGTGGAAGGCTCTGAATCAGGGAGTAGTGGCCACCTCTTTACTCTCCCAGCTTCATCCTTGGAATAGGGAATGGAGCAGAGCTTGGGGCAGGGAAGAAATGTCCTTGTTTTGATGGGTGAGTCTGGTAACGTGAACCTTCTGGGAATACAGCTGGAAAAGGCACAGGCTGTTATTTAATGACACGAAGTGTGGTTTTCTGAATGGATCTGGTCCTTCTAGGTTTGTGTCTCCTCATTTTCTGGGTTTGTTGCACCTGCACAAATTTGAACCAGAGGATCATTGGTTGGTCCCTTCATTGATCATTGGCTCAAGGTCCCTTCCAACTGAAATGTTCTGTTCTATTGCATATCAATGAAGCACTACAGATTTATCCTGTTTTATCTCAAAGCAACAGGGTGCTGCAGTCTTCCCTGCCCAATGACACCAGCAGGAGAAATGATGCATTGTGCATAATTCCTGTTTCATTTCCTTAATACACAGTGCATATATCACCAGGGTGGCAGCTGGGCCATTAAGGACTACCCGAGAGCTGCCTCCAATATATCACATACAGGAAAGGATGATATTATGAGGACTTTAATGTCATATGATGATCCCCTGGAATTGTTTGTCAGACTCCTGCTTTGGATTGGTCTGAGGTTAAAGCCTGCTGCTGATGGCTTTATCTGCCACACAATGTAATTCACACTGTCCTCTTCAGAGTTTACTACCTGAAGTCATGTATTTAGGGAAAGTGAATGATGATAAACTACAGGAATATGTTTAACCTTAACTGTTATTAAATGATAGCTCTTCTCACTGCTTCAGCTGTCAGTGATCAAATAGATACTTGCTAATGACTTCTGCTTTTAAATTATGTGTTGAAACTTCTGAAATTCATCAGAAGCAGTCATGCTAACATTTTCATAGCAGTATAAAGGGACAGCTAGGGTTGGGGGAGGGTGATGAGCACTTGCAAATCATTTAGCAAGAACAACTCACTAAAAACCCCATGTTCCTGCCCAATAACTGTGCTTTGGGACATGAACCCCAGAGAGCAAGGAGGGGGTTTCAGTGAGTTGTGCCTTTAGAATGAGCAGGAAGGACTGTCCTGTCACAGGATCAGTGCCACCCAGTGTAACCTGAGCTCAGAACAAACAGTTTCTTGGGTTTACAAGGGGTTTTTTCTCTTCCTGAACCTATGCAGTCTTTGAGCATTTCACTCAAGGCCTGAGTCAGCAACGTCTCTCTGCTGCCTCCTCTTTGAAGACAAATTGTCTTGTCTGGGGGACAGGTGAGACTTGAACTTGAACTGGCAGCATTGCTCTGCTCCAGATACCAGAGCACCAGGTAAGCTGAAGGACAGGGGTTAAAAGCTTTCTTGGTACCCCTCAAATATTTCATTTTATTTTGGCATTGATGACTCTCTTACAATCCTGTTTGTCTGCAAGCCCCAAAGCAAGTTGTCTTTTCCTGAGGGGAGCTGGTACAGGAAAGCAGGAGATGGCACTTCTGCTGGTAGCTGACAATCCTGTGCAGCTGAGAACACTCACCACGGGGTTTGTTGAATGCTCACAGCCCTCAGACACTGCCTGAGCTTTGGCCTCTTATCCATTCACAAACCAGGAGCTAACAAACACCATTTGCACATTTTCTTCTGTGCTTTTATGGTTAAGTGGAAAAAATGTCCTTCTGGTAGTGGTGTTTATTCAAAAAATAGCATAATATTTTTACTTCAAATAATTGGAATTACACAAACCTACAACCTTGCCCTGTCCTTTGCTAAAATTGACAGCAGCTGATTTTGCAATGAGGCTGTCCATCAAATGTAAACCCAGTAGAGAAACCCCTTGTCTCATTTCTCCAAAGCTACAGAAGACTCATTTTCACTTTTGATTCAAGCTGGACTTGAATAGGTGACCTGTCTGAATGGGAAGGACTTTTCCACTTGCTTCAATTGCTCACTTTACAGTAGTTTTGATGTTGCTTCCTTTGATGTATTTCTGCTGCTAACCTTTTTTCAAATGACACATAATTCAGTGTTTTTCTCAAATGCCTTGCCTTTACTGAGAAGCTCCTTGATACAAATCAGCCATTGTTGTATTGGGGAGAGGTTCAAAGCAATGCTTGATACTGCAGGGCAAGGTAATGGCTCAAAACCAGAATCACTACAAAGTGTAGGTGTCTTTTTCTTTTCCATCCTTTTTTTTCCTCTCTGCTCAAAAAAAGTCACACAAAATGTATTCTCAGTAGTGGAGCATGCAGGAGGGGGGAGGAGGTATTTATCACAGCAGCTTGAGTGCTGGAAAGGGACCATTTCAAAAGGACAGAGGATAAAAAGCCATGAATCAATATTGCCATGTGCCTTCTGCTGCTGTTTATTTGAATCCATTTGTTTTGCTGACATATTACCCATGTGGCTGGAAATGCTATTTCCTTTGATAGCATCAGCAATTGATGTGTTGGGTTTGCTGTACAGCGAGATGCATCACAGGCAAAGGGATGTCACTCTGCCTCGGACCCTGCTTCCAGAATAAAGGGCTTGTTTCACCTTTATCTCCCAGCCCTGCAGCCCTGTGTGATGGGCACTGGGCTCTTGCAGGGAACGAGCTGACAGACAACAAATTGCTGTTGACCAAGGGCACACCATTATTTTTGTTGCATGAGAGCTCTGGGACTCCGTGTGGTACAAGTTCTCTTGGAGGGCAGGTGGGTCTGCTGCTGATGCTGGGCACCAGGCAGTGCTGGGCAGGTGGCATGATCACTGCAGAGAACTTCCACAAGGCTTTAAAGCTGGAAAGGACCTCTGCATCAGAAGCCAGAGTGCTTCACTGGGGGATGATGCTTGTAACAGAGTCCACTGATTCCTTCACTGGCCACGTCTCCTGTTACTGCCCTTCCTGTTGAAAACATCCCTTAAGCCTAAAACAGCTTTCCATTTGCTCATTGCAGTGCTGTAACAATGGTGTATGTTTATTCAAAAGTTGTCTAAATCTATAAACTTAGAAACTATAACAGATGAAATATTTCACTAGGAACGGATTTGGTCACACTTCAAATAATGGAGAATTAATTGTTTAATACCAGCTTTGGGCTGGTATTTTAGCAAACCCACAGCTCCTATGAGAGCATGCAGAGAGATTTTGTTAAGCTGCAAACTAGTTTGATGTGTTGTGCAAAAGTAAGAGGAGAAAACTTCTATTTATCTGACTTCCTTTCAATGCATGTTCTGAGAAGATGACATTTGTGCTGAAAACTTCCCACTCAGGCAGTAGTAATTTTAATGAATGACATACCATTTTATGTCAAAAAAGGCATCTTGGTCCCTGTCATCATTACTGGTGTATGGAAAAAGCAATTATATTCTCTTTCAAATTCAACAAGGGAAGAGCAGCTTTGCAATGAATCACAGAACTATTTATGTTTGTGGGGAGCACAGGGGAGAGTGGAGTGGCAATAGAAAACACTTTCTGTGTTTTGCCTGCTTTCAGTGACCTAGAAAAACGTGGGTGTTTTTTTAGCCTCTCTATAGTTACCAGAATATCCATTTTTCTTTTTTTGTTTTGTTTTGTTCTCAAAGCCTGGCACCTGCAGGAGGTGATTTCTGAGCTCTTTGAGCATTGGATCAGTAAATGGGGTAGAGCACATCCTCTCTTTGTAAAAATGTGCAGTCTCCTATAGTTTTTCCTATTCAGGAGCTGCTCAAAGGGACATACCTTTCAAACATAATTCTTGCTATTCAGGAGGTGGTGCTGAACAAAGCTGAGGTTGGATACTGACCTCTTGAAGGGAATTCTTCCCTTTTCAACACAAAGCTGATTGCATTCCAGCTTAGACCGGCTGCTGCTTCTGCTTTTTGAAAGATGAAGAAGCAGATACCAAGATAAAGGGACTTGAACTGCCATGTACCATTTGCCATTTGCTTGAGTCTTACTGTGCACATTCATACAGGAATTGTGAATCTGGCTTCAGAGCAGTGAGGGTGTGGAAACACATAAATAACCTGGCATGGTGGGGTTCAGCTTCAGGAGACTTCTCCTGTTGTCCAGATTGTTCTTTTTATCCTGTCCAACCTGTGCTCAGTAAATTGTGCAGAGCAGAGTGTTGTTGCCAGATCACTCTTTTCTCTGGTGCTTGGTACAGCAGAGCCCTGGGACTGGGCATGTGTTTCCAATAGACTCCTACAAGAGATGATAAATGGCCTGAGAGTTGTGGTCCCTTCCAGCAGTGTTGTTCCTACTGGATCAGGCTAAATTCCATTAGGGCAAAGTGGAAAGCCAAGTTGCAGAGAAGGAAGAGCTTGTGCACAGCAGCCTGGGTACACTGGGACCTGGCAATCAGCTCTCCTAAAAGGAGGGGTGGTACCTCTGTGCTGAATGGCAAACAAGAGCTGTGCTACATCCTTCTCCTGGCTGCCCAGAACTGCCCCCTGCCCAAAGTGCCTTTGCTTCCGACCTGTGCAGCCAAGTTTTACTTCTGGTTAAAGCAGAGCACCAAGGGCAAGATGGGGAGGGAAAAGAGCTTGTCATGCCTGAGCCTTATCTTCAGCACGTGTAGAGGTTTCACACCCTGACCTGTGAACTAAGAAAAGTTCCAGGAACTCCTTACTTATCTGAGCTAAGTGTCCCAGACTGTTTGCAATGCAGGGTGTTTGGGAAAAGAATATGGAAGCTTTCAGCATTTATTTAGGTGGAGATTGTGAATGTTTGGGTCCAAGGCAACTTCTAATTTTATGAATTTAAAAATCACCAGCCAGCTTGTCTCTGGCATCCAATCTGTAAATTAGCAGCTTTAGTTCATTGCAATTAGTTGAAGTTCTGTAAGCTTTTCAAGAGACTTCACAAACACACTGAATTCTCAGCTCCAGGTCTTGTGGATGTAGCATTTCTTAGCAGGATCTGAAGCGTGTTCTCCTAAACCATATTTGACAGGTGAATGCAACAGAGAAAATGTGGTTCCAGTGTGTATATTGAAAGCAGATGCAGCAAACTGAGTTCAGTGGCTCAGAAGGGGGTAGCTGTTGCAAAGCTCGACATAGAAGATAAATTATGAGGTGCTATTTCTGGCCTCTGGCAAAAAGAAAGGTGGGTAATGGAAGATTGACTTGAAAACAATCCCTTTAAATGATTTTGGAATTGTATGAGCTGGAGATGTGCTGCATTTCACTGATGGATGAGTTCAGAAGCTGACCTAATTCCCCTAATTATTGTCATATGGGCTTTTCTTTACCTGTTTCACTTACAAAAGAAACATTTAAAGAGAGCTTAAAGTAATTCCTCTCTGTGAAAGCAACACATATGACAAGCTACTTGCAACCTCTTGAAGTTAGCTATATAAGATTACTAAGTATTTCATTTGCTTTGTCTAATTCTGTTAGTTGCTCCACAGTGATTTATTTATTTAGGTTTTTGTGGGTTTCCTTTTCTTTGTTGGGTCTTGTTCACATAGAAGTTAATTTCTTTTATGAAGCAGCAGATAAAAGCTCACCTGTATTATGGTAATTATGATTGCACCTCATCAGAGAATGCATGAGGGAAAACTCTGTGAAAAGTGGTTAGATTCAGCTGAGACTTCTTGCTGTAGGAGTAGAGTAGCCCCTTTTCTGCTTTTCTTAATTATGCTTTGCAGTGTGAGTTTTGCAGTGAAATTTCCACCTGCCTTAAGCCACACTAATGAATACACATAAAGAGAAATGATTTGTTTATTATTCTTCCCCCCTCCCTTTTATTTACAGTAAATAAAGCTTATTTTGTTTCTGTTTCCTCCTGCATTGTTTTCCATTCACTATGGTTTTTTTAGCACCTGCACAATGATTTTGATCCTGCATGACATTTTCAGCTGATATTTATGAAAGAAATTGCAGCAATGAATTAAGCTATTTAAAAGCTTAGTCCCTCTGTTCTAGACTAAGGCATATGTCAGACTGGTGGTGTTTGGAATTAGGAATGCTATACTGGCTCTGCTATCACTATAATTCTGCCAGCAAAAGTTGTCCTGGTAAAGATTTATGGCTTAGAAATTGTTGTCTAACAGCAAAACAATGTTTTGGACCATATGAATATAAAAGAGTATTTTCTTTGAATTCTGCTTTCACTTCAAGAGAGGCATTGATGAAGCCAAGTGGATAGGTCTCTGATTTAGGGATAGAATCTGTCCTGGTGAATCAGTCTTGAAACAGGGAAGGAGCAACTTGCAAGAGGGTGTGGTAGGAGCAGAGAAACTGATTGACCTGAAGCATAATCTCTTAATGCTACTTATTACCATGGAAAAACCAAAAAACAGGATGGGATTTAATATTTTTTGTAACATCAGAAGATGGCATTTAAAAGGTGCTTTAGTCTCAGACTCCTCTAAAAGCCTTCTTATTGTGTTATTTCCTGATAAGTTCTACCATTTCTGCAAATAGCTGACAGAAGAAAAGGTGTGAATTTAAAATACGGTACATATAAAAAGCCTCCTAGGAATGCTTTTGCCTTTTCTTATCACTTTTCTGCTGATATGCTGCCAGGAATTCCATATTTATTATTTCTTTGATTCTGGCATGAAGTCAGAATTAGTCTTCAATAATGTTCATCTATGTTCTTGCTAGTTCATTGCTTCCTTTTATTAAGTAGTGTTGTATGTTTCATTTGCATCTAAATTTCTGCAGTCTGTGGCGAATTTGGGACAAATCTGCTATTAGAAAAAAAATTGAAGCACAATTTTGATGGGAAAAGGCTGTGGGTTGATTTACTCCCCTCCTGCTGTAATAGAGCGGCTGGTCAGGGATGAAGACTTGAGGGTGGTGGGGGCTGTGGAAGAGAAAGGTGGTGTCTGTCCTTCTCAGACCTCACATCAGACAGAGCCACTGAATGGATGAGGACAGGGAGGGAGGCAGGAGGACACATGAGCCACTCTGAGTCAGAGGGTGCAGCAAACCCACAGCAGAACACTTAAGGATTTTATTGACCTAATGCCACAGGAGAATTATAAGTATAATGAGGATAGTTTCACAGATACTTATAGCTGCCTGGGAAAAAGCACAAAGGTGCCTAAGTGAGTGTTTTAACAAGTGGGAGATAAGGGCTTTTATCCTGAATGGATTAGAGGACACAGTTGGTTTCCTGACTCTTAATGAAAGACAAGAACTGGATCATAAAGGACCTTGAAAGGGAAGCTTCTGTTTGGTGCAATGGAGAAGAGGGTCCAGAAACCCAAGAGGGGTCTGAGGTGGTTGAGTAACGTGGTTGGTTTGATGGATAAGGGGGGGACATCACCACGTCTGTTGAGGGGAAGTGAAGAAAGTAGGCCACTGTAACAGAGGAGAGAACCTGCTCAGGAGACTTGTACCTTGGGGGGAGTAGGAGAGGGTGGTGCCAAAATGTTACCTGAAGCACTTTTCAAGAAGACCCAGGCCAGGGCAGCACCCAGCTGGGGTGGTGGAGGGAAGCAGATAAGCTTGTGAGTCTGGAGGGAGAGTTAAGGATGTCTTTGAGGTTTTCGATATGCCGAGGTTGTACTGCTGCCAGAAAGGAAGGGAGGAGGGAAAGTTAAGCCAGGGACAAACACAACATGGGCGGGGGAGGAGAGGCTGAAGGGAAGAAATAACTGAAGAAGTAGGAAGAAAATTAGAGAGTGCTGAGCAAAGAAGCCAGACAAGACAAGATTGTGGGTGGTGAATGATGCCAAAGCTCTGGGCAGACTGAAGAGGATGAGGCTGAAGCGCTGATAGAGAACTTTGATTAAGATAAGGCCACTTGCTGTGCTGGGAAGAGCAGTAATCATGAGGGCTAGAGGCTGGCATTTGTGTGCCTTTGATCCTTGAATAACAACTCAGAAATCCCTTGCATTTGTTATTTCTGTGTTTAACTTTGCCTCTAAAACCTCTTGTGTTTTTGTAATTCCTTTCACCCCAAAGTATTTTACAGAGGGGACATTAGTTTGACCAGCAGGGATTTTGGAGTGAACCAGAGCAGGTGTCAGTTCTGGACAATACAGAATGGAAAGTGGGAAGCAGCAGCAGGTCCCACAGAATACATGGGTGGACCTTCCTTTGAGAGTATTAAATTGAAAGCTGATGAAAAAACCTCTTAAAAATTAAAAATGAAAAATAATTCTCTTTACAATCTTCCCCACTGTGACAGCTTATGGGAGGAAAAAAGTTTTAATGGACCAGTATCTCCTCTCTTATAGCCCTGGAAATAAAACAGTCCAGTTTAAAACTGAAGGCATGATGAATTCATGCCTTATCTTCCAGCAGGAGGAAATATGGATGCTATTTTTCCATTTTCTGAGAAAATACAAATAATGAGGAAGTCGATATCCAGTATCTGATCCAAAACAAAGATTGGGCGCCCACTCTTTTGTTGCTGCATGATGGCAGCTCAGCCAGCCCAGATAAGTGCTGTGCAAATTGTTTTCCAGGATGCCTCAGATGTGAAAGCCAGTGAAAGATGTGATGAAGAAAGCTTTCCTACTATCTGATTTAGCAGTCCTGGAAAGGCTTATTTTTGAAACAGCAAGAAAACTGCTGCTTAACACCTAAAAACATTGTGCAAGACAGTGATCAGCAGCAGGGCTCTGCATGGTAGGGCAGCAAAACATTGCTCTGTAAGGAAGGTGCTACTTGTTCTCCTTTATGTATGGTTTTCCTTTGTGCAGTGATTCTCCCTCCCCACCCCAGGCTCCCTTCCCACATTTTCCCCTGAGAAATTCCCTCATGGCTATCACAAATATATTCTAAGCCTTCTAGTAATCTGCTGCTCACTACTGGTGAGGATGTATCACACCCACAGAGCCATTATTCAAGCAAATCCCTAACTTACACTATTACTATTTCTCAGTTTTCCTTCACTGTTGCTCAAAAAACGTTTGCTCCTCAGTGTTCAGCCCTGCAGATGTCTGGCTCCACCTCTAGGCCAATTACAGTTGGCTCTCCAGGGTGAGAGCTGTTTATGCTCAGGGTTTTATTTTCATTTTGGAGAAACCAAACCAGAATGTTTTGTTACATCGATGGCTCTCAATTACAGGCACATTTCTACTGTTAGACTTACCTGCTTAAAGTCTAGGAGGAAGGAAAGTTTTCACTCTACCTACTCTTATCGTGAAAAACTCCCAACTATTTACTAAATTTCATACATAAATATGTTGATAATGCCTCTTTTAAAAAATATGTCTCACTACTGAGAGAATACTATTGGCATCAGGTAATATCAAAAAACTTTTTGCTTTTCACTTGGTTTTTTCTTTTTTTCAAATGACAGTTCTCATGCTTTTATACCCAACACATCTTTTTGTTTGCATTCTCAGCTTAAAAGCTGGAAAGGGAAACTTGGGTTTAAGATTAAAGCTCAAAAGCTTTGGGAGATTCTCTGAAAATGTCACTTAATGCTTACTTTTATGTACCTTATTTTACTGGAACCAAAGTTTTCATGGACTCTCACACTCTGAATACATTCTGAGAAAGAAATTAAATACTTAATGACAAAATAAACAAAATCTGCTCCAGGAAGTCTAGAGTTTGCTTTTTGCTTTTAGTCAGGAAGCACTTATTCGATAAATGGGGCACTTTTAGAGATCTTACAGGAGATTGCCCACCCGAGTGGAGGCGGAGGCTCAGCAGAAGATTACTGGGAGATAATGGAGCAAGTCAAATGAGAAAACATGATGAAACAGCAGAAAATTTACATGCTGTTTTGCTTCTTCCGTTTGTGTTAATAAAACTGGAGCTTTTGTGTTCGTTTCCAAATGCTGCCTCTTGCTGGATGTACCCACGTGCTGGATGACCTTCCCCTTGCTGTGGTCCCAGCCAGGCTGGGAAACAGCACTGGTGAAACAGCCTGGGCGGCTCCAGGTGCCTGGTTCTGGAAGGGACTGAACACATTTTCAGAGTCCTTTCTGTCACTTGCACTGGCCCTGTGTCATCCAGATCAATGAGGCTGGCTGACCAAAGGCCCACAAAGCAGCCCAAATGAGGTTACTAATGAATAGCAGGCAATATATTTTATTATTTAACGTGAGTTTCTTTTGATATTGCCTTATGGGACAGAATAGTCTGGCCGTGCCTGTGGTTAGAAGCCCTGTTTTGGAGGGTACACGTGCCACTCACGCTGCAGCCCTCAGGGCTGGGCTCAGGACACTGCTCAGTGTGCCTGGCTGATGTGGCAGCACCCAGAGTGTGCCCAGCTGCAGCTCTGGCCCAGTGAACATGGCTGGGCAGGGCTGGCCTGTCTCCTGCTCCCATGGGCCAAGTGCTAAGCTATTCTCATATGCAGGAACTCGGTGACAGAGATCTTGAGATAATCCTGTTAAATAATTTATGAGGGAGGAACATGTCAGGACTTGGCAGAGAAAGGTGACAGGACATACACAACATAGGGCAGGCATGGAGTGAGCCTTAAGCTCTGAGCTTAAACAGAGCTTGTGAACACAAGGGCACTACCTTTATGGGAACCTAGGTGAGGCTGGTCATGTTAATTATGGCAGATTAGTGTACTCAGGGCCCTCACACCACACACAGATGATGCAGGGAATGGGTCCACTACTGGGGAAACTGGAAAAATTTCAGTGCAGTAGCCATTGTGCTCTTAATATCTTGCTGGTGGGAGCATTCAGACAGAGAAAGGGGAGATGGTTTGAAAATACATTTTCATTTTAAACATTTTCACACACTTCTGGGCCCTGTCATCTTTGTAAGGCTGAAAAGTAGGAATACAGCCTGGCTGAAGGACAGAAGCAGGGACACACTTGACACATATGTAAAATTATCTCATGTACCCTAAATGCAAATTTTCAAGCTGAGTTTTTGCATACACAGCCAGGGGTATGAGGAGCAGACCATGGTGTGATTCTTCAGTCCGTTTCAGGAGAATTTGATCTGCTTTGACTGTGTATTTTTGTTGTGCCCCACAAAGGAGCTCTGTGGGACAGTACAGGGAAAGGACAGACATCCCTGAAGTGCCCGTGTTTGGCTTTGATCAGCAGCTCACACCTACCCTGCTGTTCCCTGGCTGTTCCCTGGCTGTTCCCTGGCTGTACCCTGGCTGTGTGCTTCTCTTCTCCACCACAGGCACTCTGCTGGCACCTGACAAGAGCAGATTCCTGCTGTCTTGGTGGGGATTAGCTGGAGTTTCCTTTGTTCACCATAAAGCTTCTGCCCGTGGAAGATGGCAAGGATTGTTCCTCTTGAAGGCAGGTGATTTCTGCTGGGCTGTGAACTCAGAAATTGATACTGCTGGTAAAATGTGTTAACAGCCTTTATTTCCCAAGGACTTATCACAAAAAATGTGTTTTTTTGTTTTGGTTTTTTTTTTTTTTCCCCTAGGCAGAGACCAACTGAGACATCATGATACTGTATATAGTCAGTGTGCATTGATTATATATAGCCAAGAAACACTAAGGGTGCTCTCTCCATCCCATAACCAGCACATTTTCAAGAAAACTTTACACTGATCAGCTTGCCCAAAGTGGGAGTTTTTATTGAAAGGGGTATGCCACAAATTGCCAGTCTGCAGAGGGCCTGTCAGTTCCCTGTGCCTGAGCAAATCATCAATTGTCAAAATATGTCTCAAAAATAATGAGCACCTAAGCCCCCTTTTAGGTTTATCTGCTCTCTGCCAGCACTCAGCAAGGGGCTGTCTTATTAAGGACTGAAAGACCTGTGTTGCACACTCCTCCTGACACACTGCTATTTAAGGCTCTGCTTAGCATTAATGTCTCTTTCTTGTTGGAATTATTTTCTTTTTTTATTTGGTTTTAAGAACCAGAGCTATACATCTGAAAAGCATTTTACATGCTGTGTTAGGGCTTGATTGAAATCCCATTGAAATGGAGGAAAGTTTCCTACTGACTGCAGTGGAATTGGTGCTTGGGAAATCAGGAAGAAGTGTCTTTTAAAATAAGAATCAAAATGTTATAGTGTTTATTACCAATAGCAGGAAATAAACCAAAATGTGCATACCTTTTCCCAACATGCCTCATATATCATTTAACTGCTACCTGTATACACCCAGCTGGGACACAGAGTGTGGAAAGAGCTTTTCTGGGGTGCATAATAATTCTGCTTTATAAACACAAATAGATGAGGAAAAAAAATCTTATCTGATTGATACAAATGCTCATATAAAATTGAAATTACACAAGAGGAAACATCCATCAAGTGTCACAGTCTGCTTCTGAGAACCTGGAAGGAAAAGCTTCCTTGTAGTCTCATTTCTGTGAAGTTCTGTGTAGAAAATATTTCTTTAATGCCTCACACTTTCCGTGGATGGGTACTGTTAGGAAATCTTGATCTTCCTTTTTAACTTGTAGCAAGGCTTGTGGCTGTGACCTGGTTATCAGAAGTTGTGAGCCAAAAAAAAAAGAAAAAAAAAAAGAAAAGAAAAAAGAAGATGTAACAAACGCTTGTGATACTTGTCTGGGTAATTACATACAGATCTGGGAGACTGAAATGAAAGTGTGACATCTGCATGTTACTTTGTCACCGAAATTGCTGCAGTCTACTGACGAGCTAGTTACAACGGAGACAAGCTCCAGTCTCCGGGGATGTTACAGAGACGTGAGGATCCTCAGGTCTTGTCAGAACTGCATTTTTATGTGGTATTCTCAGCTAATAGCGAAAATAATTATAGTTGTGGTATTTCAAAATGTAACTTTGCCAAGAAAGTATTTAAAGGCTGAGTCGAATTCTCACATGCTGACGAGGAAAAAAGGAAGCAGTGCAGAGAAGTCTCCGTGCACAAACAAGTGCTGCAGCAGTGATGAACCGTTTGATAGTGCCTTTATCAGCCTACTTTGAATAGCAGGAGCCAGGGCTGACTGTTGCAGCTTGTCCTTTGCCTTATGGGAGGCAAGAAAGGGCTTCTTGTTTGGTTGGTAAGATGAGCTGCCCCGTTGCACAAGGCACTGGAGGAGCCTCAGCAGAGGAAGGCTTGGTGAAGGATTTCCTAAGCTTGCTTGGATTCCTGCCACAAGGAAGTGGAGTGAATGGAACGTTGTGAAAAACAATTAGAAGGGCAACGTACCTTTAAAGATTGTGGCAAAAAAACCACCCCAACCAGCAAACCAAGCCAAACCCCCAGCTGTTCAGTAATTTACAGAGATGGCAACAGAAAAAGGTGTGGGCAACAAGCGAGAATGAAAGAGAAAAGAACTGAAAATGGAAAGAGGAAATTCTGGAACTGAAAAATGCTGGGTTTGTCTTACTTTTCCACTGCTCTTAGATGTTAATATAAGCACTTTTGAAATTAGTAAAATAAAGATAAAACTCTGCTGATAGGAGTAAGTTTCTGATTCCTCCTCAGGTCACGATGTTTTCAAATACTGGCAAACAATCTGAGACCCACTCCTGAGATCAGCAAGAGCAGATGAGTGGGAGGCTGCAGTGGAGTTGCTCTGAGGGCTGAGAACACAAACACGTCTTCCTTGAAGCAGTGAAGATATGCAAACTCCATTTACTTTTCTGTGTGGTTATCAGAGAATCACAGCACTTACCTAAGCTGAAAATGGTTTGCTGCTTTAGCTTTCCAAGTTTAACATCCATTATAAATGACTCTACTGGTACTTGCATTACATTGCACATCCAAGTCATCAAACACAAACTGCAGCAGAGTGAACAAAGATTATCCTGTCTGTTCTCCTTCCAGATGTGGTTAAGGTGTAGATAGAAACAAATCAGCAGCCAAAGCAGGCCTGTGAATATGCTGAACCTGTAATCTGAGATCTGTGCTTGAGGTGCCAAATCAGCTTTAGGACTCTGAGACCAAACTGTGACTTGCTGGTGTTCACCAAGATGGAAAATGGGAGAAATGTCTGTTGGTTTGAGCAGAGCATTGATGTTCAAGGTGTGATCTTTACATCTAAGGAAAAACACTGTTAGTTCAAAAAGACCCCCTCTGCCCCATGCAATAGGGACAAACTGTTTTCATCACTTGCCTTTATCAAAGCAACTTGAGATGGTTCCACAGCACTGTAAAATCAGTGGCATCTTCTGCTTTTATTAAACTGAACAATTTTGTTTCACGCTAGAATAGAACCTGGTGTTTTTATTTGGAAAAAAAAAAAGACATGCTTTTCACTTTTCATGAGACATTTTGGAAGGAAAGCAAGGCACCTCTGATTTTATCTACGTTCTTCACCTTTTTGTTTTTTAATTTTTTTTTTTTTTTTTGGCCAAGCAAGATCAAAACCCCACACAGTGGAAATCTATTTTCAGTAAAAACCCACTACTCATTTCAGTTCTTTCATCACAGTACCCAGGTGAAAATGAAAATAAAACCTAAAGTAAGTGTACTTGAAGACAAGTAGGCAATATTATCTCAGAATCAGGGAATGTGGAGGGCTTGGAAGGGACCTTAAGGACCATCAAATCCCAGCCCCGCTGCCATGGACAGGGGCACTTTCCTCTAGACCAGGTTGCTCAAGGCTCATCCAAATTGTCCCTGAGCAGTGCCAGGGATGGGGAATCCATGACTTCCATGGGCAAACCTATTCCAGTGTCTCACCACGCTCACAGCGAAGAATTTCTTCCTAATACCAGCAATACCTGACCCAAATTTCCCCTCTTTCAATTTGTATCCATTACTCCTTGTCCTGTAACTACAGTTCCTGGCGACGAGCATATTAAAATATGCTTTTTAACTGTTACAGTGTTTATTCCAAGACAAACGGCCCTATTACCCATTATCCGCGCGGGCTGTTCCCCGTTACTGGGAGCGCGCTGCACGGAGCAGCGCTGTGCAGGCACTTCACGGGCCGGGCTGGGCTGCAAGGCACCTTCAGGCTCCTTTGTTCCAGGCCCCGTCGCGGGCAGGGACCGCTCTCCTGGCCGGGCCGGGACCGCTCTGAGGAGCGGCCGGGACTGAGGAGCGGGCCAGGGACTGAGGAGCGGCCCAGGGATTGAGGAGCGGGTCAGGGATTGAGGAGCGGGCCAGGGACTGAGGAGCGGGCCAGGGACTGAGGAGCGGGTCAGGGNCCATCAAATCCCAGCCCCGCTGCCATGGACAGGGGCACTTTCCTCTAGACCAGGTTGCTCAAGGCTCATCCAAATTGTCCCTGAGCAGTGCCAGGGATGGGGAATCCATGACTTCCATGGGCAAACCTATTCCAGTGTCTCACCACGCTCACAGCGAAGAATTTCTTCCTAATACCAGCAATACCTGACCCAAATTTCCCCTCTTTCAATTTGTATCCATTACTCCTTGTCCTGTAACTACAGTTCCTGGCGACGAGCATATTAAAATATGCTTTTTAACTGTTACAGTGTTTATTCCAAGACAAACGGCCCTATTACCCATTATCCGCGCGGGCTGTTCCCCGTTACTGGGAGCGCGCTGCACGGAGCAGCGCTGTGCAGGCACTTCACGGGCCGGGCTGGGCTGCAAGGCACCTTCAGGCTCCTTTGTTCCAGGCCCCGTCGCGGGCAGGGACCGCTCTCCTGGCCGGGCCGGGACCGCTCTGAGGAGCGGCCGGGACTGAGGAGCGGGCCAGGGACTGAGGAGCGGCCCAGGGATTGAGGAGCGGGTCAGGGATTGAG
>VZRX01007073.1:0-17949 GCA_013398075.1 Notiomystis cincta
GAGGAGCTCAAGGCTTTTGCTGTATCCCAGAGGTTTGACAAACCTGTTGGAATGACTTCTGTGACTGCAGTGCCCTGTTAGACAGTTCCAGGCTCTGCAGGAGGGACAGGCAGGGCAGAAGAGGCTGGGAGTGTCACTGTAATGGAAGGGTTAGAATGCATGGAACTCACAGTTGGCAGTGCAGGTGAGAGTCTGGGTTAGAACCAAGGGGCAAACAAATAATGTGGATGACCCTGTGAGAGTCTACTATAGACATCCTGACCAGGACAAGGATGCCAACTTATTATTCTTTGAGGAAGTAAGGGACACTTCCAAGTCAACTGCCCTTGTCCTTATCGGGAACTTCATCTTGACAAAAATTAACTGAGAGCATCACACAAGTGGTACAAACCAGGACAGAAGACTCCTAACACACCTGGATGACAACTTTATGGAACAGATCCTTAGGGAGACAACTTGGAAAGACACTCACCTTGATCTGCTGACTGTCAAAGGATCTTGTGAACAAAGTGGAGATTGGCAACTGTCTTGGCCACAGTAGCCATGAAGCGATCAAGTTTAAAATCTCTGTCGACAGGAAGCTAGCAAAACTTCAACCCTGGACATGAGGAAAGCAGGCTTCAGGCTGCTCAGGAAACTAGTGAGTAAAGTATCCTGGGAAAATGGTTTTGCAGTGCTGCTCACTTTTTAAACATTGCCTCTTAAAGGCACAGCAGCGGGAAATTCCAAAATACCAGAAGTTAAGCAGATAAGGTAGAAGGCCAACTGGGCTGAATAGGAATCTTCTTTTGCAGATAAGACAAAACCAGAATGTCTTTACCCAGTGGAAGCAAGGTCAGGTTGTCACTGAAAACCAGGCAATAAGCTCTTCAATCAAATTGTTAGGTTAGAAAGATGACACTTCTTTATTAGCAGTGCTGGATGCACGCGGAATTCTGACCGCATGGACACTCAGTAACCTGAGTTAGACCAGGCTATATTCCCAAAACTAATGCACATTTATCAAATTTCCAGAATACATTCATACATTAATTATTTCTATGGACTTGTTTGGGTATGGTTCCAGATATTCTAAGGACTCTTTTCTCGAGAGTATCTCAAATACGTCGTCAAGTCATAATGTAGTTCTCTTATGTGTGTCTTTGCTATGACACACAATCCTTGTTCTCAAAACTGATATATCAACTAGTATATGTTAAACACTGATAGACTTTAACAAAGAAGCATTAGGTAAAACAAGTATTGATATTCTCAGATGTAGGGAGTTAACACAAAGCCACATTGAATTCTGGCATTTGTACTAAGTATGGTATGGTACAGAACTAAGAATTCACCATGAATATAGGGATCATACACTATCATGCTAAAGTTTAAAGGATTTTCCAACATCTTCCCTCACTGCTGTATAGACTTCTTCGTACAGAAATACAAACTGTTCAGTAACAAGGTGACACAGGAAGAATATAGAACTGCTGCCACTTTACGGAGAAAATTCATGTGCCAATGCCAAATTAGAGTTGAGTTTGGCTGGTACTGTGGGGGACAATAAAAAGTGTTTTTTTCAAATATGTCAATTACAGAAGGCAGTGCAAAAATAACATTGGCCCATTGCAGGATGAGGACGATCACCTCACAAACAGTGACAGAGACAAGGCAGAGCCATTTAATGCATTCTTTGCCTTTGTCTTCAATACAGCTGATGAATCAAGGGGGTCTCAGTGCCCTGAGCTGGATGGAGTACCATGAATTTTAACAAGGGAAACTGCTGGATTGAACACCTGGGATGAGGCAACCCTGGTTGTGTGTACAGATAAGGGAATGAGAAGCTGGAAGGCAGCACTGCAGAAAGGGATCTGGGGCTCCTGGTTGATGTCAAGTTGAATATGAGTCAGCAGTGCCCTGGCAACCAGGAGAGTCAATCATGTCCTGGGGTGCATCAGGCTCAGCATTGCCAGCCAGGCAAGGGAGGGGATTGCTCTGCTCTGCAGTGGGGCAGCCTCACCACAAGTGCTGGGGACAGTTTTGGGCACTGCAATATAAAAAAGATATTAAGCTGTTAGAGAGCATCCAAAAGTGGGCCCTGAGGATGCTGAAGGGTCTGGTGGGGAAGCTGAGGAGCTTGTCAGACTGAGGGGAGACTTCCTTGAGGTCTTCAACACCCTCATGAGAGGAAATGGAGGGACAGGTACTGATCTCTGCAATCTCTTGACCAGTGACAGGACTCTACAAAATGGCATAAAGTTGAATCAGAAAGGTTTGGATTGGGTATTACAAAAATTTTTTTCACCCAGAGGGTGAAACACTGGAAGAGACTCACAGGAAAGTGCTCACACCACCAAGTCTGACAGATTAAAGAAGTGTTTGGACTATGCTCTCAGGCCCATAGTACGATTCTTTGGGTGTCTTGTGCAGGCCCAGAAATTGATCCTGATGGGTTCCTTCAAACTCAGCATATTCTATGATTCTATAATTTTTATCTATGAAACACCCTGGTGGCTGGAATCCTGTGAAGCTACAAACAGTAAAAATATTTTGATGAGAACTGTAGATCATGCCTACATGCTTTCCATAATTATTATTTTCTGAACTTGGTTCAAATCACTAATCAGAAATGAAGGTTTGTTAACCACTTGTTTATCTTTGTTGCTCACACTACCCTACCTCACTTTTAGACAATACAAAGAAAATTTACAGTATTTTATGTGCAGATCTCCTGAACTTTTCCCTATTCTTGTATTTATATAGTAGTTCCTAAAACTGCTCTATCTTTTTGAGTCTCTGTGAATGGAAATAAGTTGAAAATAAGGATGTCTTCTTAATTTATTCTTAAAATACTTTTAATTTTCAAAAATTGCTTTTGAAACATCACTTTTAAATTTCAGTTGGTGACTTTTTCACTCCTTTCTAATTTTCTACCTGCTTTCTATGGGTTTCCTGCCTGCATTTCAATCTAGTCTTGTAAAGAAATATTTACAAACTATCATTTACTATCCTTGTTCAAGCACACTAGAGATATCTGATTTCAGGATGCATAAATATAACTGAAAGAATCACCAAATCTTGCAGATGAAGTTGCTAAACAATTAAGTGTTTTTAGAAAAATGTCACTGGAAATATATCAGTAGCATGCACAAAAGAATTCTGGGCAAATCATTCATGACATAACAGATTTTCAAATATCCCAGCTGAGCTGTAGGAAAGAAACAATTTCCAAAATGCTAATCATGGAGTTGCAGAATAATCTGGGTTGAAACAGGCCTGAAAGATCACCTGGTTCCACCCCCATTGCCATGGGCAGGGACACCATCCATAGGACCAGGTTGCTCAAAGCAACCTCAAACCTGGCCTTGAACACTTCCAGATGTTCCATGCATTAGAACTGCACAGTATACCAAATAACAAAAAGATAACTATGTCTATTAAAGTGAAAACAAAACTAGGGGAGTAAATGTCAACATAGCCACTTCCCAGAAACCTGCTTCTCCTTTAGTTATCAAATTCTCTCTGGTCCAGATGTCTTATCCACAATTTGAAAAGTAATCCTATATCCTTTTTTAACTAGAATCTCAAACCCACTGCACCCAAAAGACACATTTTCTCAGATTAGGTGAAAAAAATATCTGGAAACAAACCCTCCAAGGGTTGATGATCCCCATAGCCAACCTATTTCTAGCTATTCCTGAATGTTTTAAATCATCTCTGCATGCAGAGCCAGGAAATCCAAAATGATGTATGTGCTCAGAGGATTAATCTACATTTTACACAATCTGAACAAATTCCAGTAGGGGATCTTACTAAGTGTCAAGTGAGACAAATTGTTATTGTCTCCAGCTACATCCCTCGCAGGCTGTAATACTCTTTACCTGCCTCAAAGTGGCAATAGGTAAAGTGTTTTTCTCTCTGAAAGGCAAACTGCTTTCCAAAACTGAAAAAATTGCCTGAATCTCTAAGTTCCTTTCATCTGGCTAAATTCTGGTCAATCAGCATGAAGGAGGAAAAAATCTTGACAGATTTGTCAGGTTGCCTTTAAACCAAGTCAGGTTTAATCATCAGAAATGAAATGATCAGTGAAACTACTTGTGAAGGAAATTTGTGCTGCTGTTTAAATATTTATATGCTAATGCCAGAATGACCAACACTGTCCAAAGGGGACTAATCCCATTGCTCACTCTTTGTTATGGCAACAACAGAGCTTTCTGCTTTGACAGGTCTTAATTTTTACATCTTTTTAAGGAATTTTCTCTGACATTTCTAATCAATAGCATTTTAGAATAATTTGAAAGTGGCAGAAAAGTAATAGTTTGCAAAGTCTAACCTGAGAAAAGAGAAGGATATTGCAAAGAGGAGTCTGTATATTAGATGGATGGAAATTTGGCACCAATATCAAAGCTAGAATCCTGAAAAATATTTTTTTCCTAATAAGAAAGATTTCACATTGTTAAATTAGCCTGAAAATAGAAGTTGTCCAGTCTATTTCACTTCTTTTTGAGCTGAAAATGCAAAGCATTGTCACTTAGATGGGTACCATTATCACAAGGCTCTTTCTGACCTCACAGACAGAGTAAATGCTAACCCAGACAACAATAAGATCCCAACAAATTCACTGCTTCATTTGTGTACGCACATACCTGAAGGTGTGCAAGCAATCTCCTCTCTCCCTAAAGTATTATGTTCAAAAATCACCCAACAGAAGACCAAAATCTGTTTTCTAGCTGAGGAGCAAGTACCTTCATAAGCAGCTCTTTACTAAAGCGACTGCTGTTTTGTTTATTCAAGAGATGGTCAATGATGGTGTGTTCAGTATGAGATAGAAAATGAGAAAAAACACATTGTCTTTATTAATTTAAAAAGCCCCAATTTTTTTTGCTGTTTTTTTCAGATATTACATGCAGTTCAGTTGGTGTTTTCTGTATAATTTCCAGAGCTGTCACCCCCTGTTCCTCATGTTTTTAATACAGAGTGATGGGCTGGTGTGAGGAGCCAATTTAGTTTTGATTTGTCTCAACACTTTGTGTCAGAGAGAGGCATGTGGGGGAGGGAGTGCCCAGGGGCCGCTTGTAGGAGGCAATTCAAAGATGGGAAAAAGCCCTGTGTCTGGGGGGACTTTAGCTGGCAACACTTCACATGTGACAGTCAACAAGAGACACGACTCCCCAGAGAGGCCTCTCCAATTAGATGGCAAAGGGTCTCCACCAATGGACTGCCATGGAATGATGGACTGCACCAGTGGTCTCCTGTCAGCAGTCAGACTTTGGGAGGGGCAGGAGGGCCTAAAAGAAACTGCGCCACAGGCTCTTGAGGGTTTTAAATCTTGTGGGTTTTTGCTTTTTGGCTTGGTGACTGAGGCTTTTCTGTGTCTTGTCTTTTGGGCCTTTTGAGTCTTGGGGCCTTTTGAGTCTTGTGTTTTTGCTTTGGCTCCAGCCTGTGGAGGCTTGCTCCTGGCCTGACACTAGCCCTTTTCTTGTCGCTTCTGACCTGGCCCCAGCCTGTCTTTTGGCTCTTCTGACCTTGCTGGCTCTTGCTCACCCTCACGCCTGCCCTGCCTCCCTGTGTCCCTGACCGCCGCCCTGTTGCTTCCCTGCTGTGTTGCTGCCTGAACCGCCCGTGTCCAGCTCTGCCCACCTCTGATCCAGCCTGCCGCCGGGATCGCGGCCACCACCCTGTCCAGGGCTCTGTGCCTGCTGCCCACTCACCGCTCGTCTGGCTGCCCGCTGTCACTCCGGCTGCGCCTGTGGAGCCTCCCGGAGCTGAGCAGGCTCAGCAGCAGGCACACTGCAGCACGACCCCCACCTCGTGCGTGTCGACAGCATTCCCCAGTCCCGCTGCTGGTAACGTCACCTTTTCTCTCTGTCTCCCCTCTATCCCCCTTTTTCCTTTTCCATTTTTCTTCCTCCTCCTCTGTCTTTTCTACCCTTCTTTGGTAGGGTAACTCTTTTTATTTTCTTGTTTTGTTTTTCATTACCGGTAAGTGGTTCTCAAATAAAACGTTTGCCTTAGGTGACTTAATTTTGTTCCTGACCATCTATTTTTAAAAGAACTCCTTACAGTTCCCAACACTGGATGAGACATTTAAATTGGTGTCAGTGGTGGGATGGTCTTGAACAAAAACCTTCTGTTTTAATCATTTAGTGTGTGTTTTTGGGAGAGATTTCATTTTGGCATTAAAGTAAAAAATAAAAGTGTGACCCTCCCTGAAAGGTAGAGCCTTCTCCTGATATAACTAACATCTATCCTCTCAGAAAGTGTTTCTCTGTGGCAATTTGGAACTCGTTACATTGTGGCCCGTTCTTAGAAGCATTTCACCCTGCTATCTCCAACTTCTGTGGTAATTTCAGGTGTGTCCTCTCTGAAAGTGCTTTTCCTTGGGGGAGTTTGGGACTTTTATGGTGCAGCCCTTTCTGAGATTTTGCCCCCATTTCTGTAACTCTTTGTGCAGCTCCCTTTGTGATTTAAAGTGTGTCCTCTCAGGAAGCATTTGGGGCATTTTGGGGGATTTTTATGGTGTGGCCCTTCCTGGGAAGTATAATGCCCCATCTCTGCAGCCAGTTGGCTTGGTGCTGTAAGGCATGTCCTCCTGGGGAGCAGTATTCAGGGTGCCTGGAAGTTTTTATGGTGTGACCCTCCTCAGGAAGCTGGTTTGCCCCTTCTCTCACAGTGTGTGCTTTAGAAACAAAACAAAACAAACAAAACAAAACAAAACAAAAACCCCACAAGGTTTTGTGTGCTTTTGGGGAGTGCTTAGTTCGGGCACTTAGAGATTATAAGGTGTGACCGTCCCCTAAAGTTATTTGCCTGAGTAAACAGTAGCAATAAATATAGGTGCTGTAACAGGAGAGGGGGGCAGAGACCCATCCACCCCTTTACTGGATTTCTTAGAAGGTTTTAGAGCAAGACCCTCTGTGCCTGGATTAGAGTGGGCTACAGACCACTGGCACAGCATCCAAAGTGTTAAACACCTGATCTTGGCTCTGTGGGCAAAAGCCCATTCCAAGCCTGTGAAGGGGAAAGCAGCCCTGTGTGTGGTATTTGGGGTGGCTTTGATGGCTACAATAGAGGAGATAACTGCCCAGCATTTCCAAGAGATGACAGTGGTTGAATCTCTACAAATGCTGGTGCAGTCCCTGCAAATCTGTATCGTGGACTTGCAGAGAAATTTAGAGGAGAAAAAACCGCAGAATGACAGCTTGTGGCAGATTTGGGGGACTTTTTAGCAAGGGACACTGACGGTCCATGCAGCGCTGCTCCGTGCACCCTTGGTCCAGAGACTGCTGGTCCCAGAGCTGCAGGTCCCGCAGTCGCTGCAGCTCTCCCGAATTACATCTTGGCCAGAGCTGTCACTCCCTCAGAACCCAGAAGAGACCCTGCAGCAGCAAGTCCATCTGAACTGACACCACAGTCTGCGTTTGCCCCTTAATAAAAATGGAATACATACAATCAGGATCAGTTGCTCCTCAAAATGGCTGAAGTCCTGCCTTTCACAACTCTGGAGGTGGCTAAACTGAAGAGGGAATAGAGCTGCCACCCTGGCAAAACTGAAACTGAGTATGTTTTTTGTGTTTCCTTAAGTGGGGGAGACCAAATACTACTTAATGAGAAGAAGGCAGAAGGCTGCTGGGGTCCAGATGTTCTACTCACCACTGGAGACTGCTGGGCACTGTGGTCTTTGACCCAGAGGGCTGCATACGGAGCTGGTAGTCTATATCCCTTGGAGAGAGGTGATCCCCTCACTGTAGAAGGGACCACTTACTGGAGACTGTCCATAAGGCAGCTTGTCTACAAATGGTGTCTACAATTTCAAACCAGTCCCTTTCCAGGAATCCCCAGTGATGCTCTGAGAGAATGACTCCCCTAATTCGTGGCTTCCCAATTCTCTAAAACTGATTGGAATTTGATTGTGGGGAAAGTTACAGGGCTTTGGCCCCCTTAGAGAGAGTCATTGCTGCTCTGAGAGCTACCACCTCCTCTCCTGAAGGGGATACCCTGGCCTGGGAAGGCAAGGTGTGGGCCTGGGGAGACATTGCCTGGAAATTAATAAATTTTGGCCAAAAATATGATCCTGTAAAAACAACAGTAAGCCAACCAGAACCTTGTGTGGTGAGACATACTGGCATAGCCCCAGACTGTGATTCCTCCCCACTCCAGTCTAGGTGGAAGAGAGCACCCACTGACAAGACAAGCTATAGGGGTGCAAGGTTGGCGGAAGGGAATCCCAAAAAGAGTAATGGATGGTCCCCCCACAGAAAAATTGGAAAAGGTGGTGACTGAATGGCCAGACAGCATGCCCAAAAGACCAAGGTTGGGGAAGTGTAACAAGAGCCCTAGCACACTCCCCTCTAATCAATCTATGCAGAGGAGGAGGTGTGCTAGTGAAACTAAAGCAAGTAATCTAAAAGCCCATCTTCTTTTGGTGGATGGGGGAACAGAGACTGGTTTAGGAAATCTAGAATCCCGTAAAACATCTTGGAGTGGATCAGGGAACTATATTATTTAAAGTATGGTATCAGACCACTTTGGTGCTGTAATGTGTTTGTTAAGGTATAATGTTGGTCTGACAGAAGAAATTTGATTTATACTCATGTGTTCATTTGGTCCGGAATAATTTTATCAGCTTTGGAGAAATTTAATAAGTTTAGGAGAGGATGGCAAAACCATAAAATCCTAAAACAAGAAAATATGGGAATACCTTTGATATGTGAAACTTATCTTAGATATCTTGTTTAGCAGTTTTCAAATAGTGAAATATCACCGTGAGTGCCTGCATTGTCAGTCCATGTATGTTTGTGATCTGTGTTTTCAATGTAAGTAAAAGGTATATCTTTTTGTAAATTAAGGTTTCAGACAACTATTTATTAGCAAAACTGAAAAACAGTAATTAAAAAATAAAGTAATGCCTGGGGGAAAGAATATTGTTTACTCCTCTTTTTCTTGATACCTGCAGTTTATGAAATTGTTGCTTGTGTAATTTCTGTACCAGCTTGTAAGTGTGATTAAATGAAAATCAGGGAAAAGAAAATGTAGGTGTACAAAAACAAAGTGAAAAACATGGAAATTTTTCTCCCTAAAAATTTGGGACCAAAAAAAAAAGGAGGCAGTGTTGAGTATGAAGGTGTTGAATAACAGTTGTTATTGTTGTTGCTGTTGTTATGTTCTGAGGACTGAGCAGCATGCTGGACTGCAGTGTGAAGCCAAACTCTCTTCCTTTTACAAATGAGTGGGATTAAAGTCACCCATAATATCACTAAAGATCAGCTGGTGAACCTAACACCTAAGTCAAGGAGACTTTCACAATGAATCTGTACTTCAATCTGACAGTGACCAGCCTGGGATTGCTGAGAAGAGATATAGTGTGGATCTGTAATTTGTGTAGTTCTGATGTTACGTGTAAGAATTCCAAATTGTTTAGACCCTTTTTATTCTCTCCCTCTCCCCCTCTCTTTCCTTTTCCATTTTTCTTCCTCCTGCTCTGTCTTTTATATCCCTCTTTAGTAGGGTAGCTCCTTCTTGTTTTTTCTTGTTATCAATAATGGTTCTCAGATACAATATTTGTCTCAGTTGAATTAACTTCATTCTTGACTATCTATTTTTAAAATAACTCCTTGCAGTTCCCCACAGTAGAACTTGACAGCTGTCTTACCAATTTTACTAATTAAGGTTTAGTAGTTTTTTCAGGAAATCCCCTCTAATTTTAGTGAATCAACTGACTGATTCAAGTTACACACTTAACACTGAACCAGAAAACTTCATCCTATGATCAGAATATAGGTAACATAATAGTCTTGTGTGGGGAGAGATAGGATAGAGTTGAGTTATGGGCTGTGGGACACGCCTGCAGAACGCCACGGCAGCACATGGAAGCTCATCTCCTCCTGACCTTGGGGGAGGAGGTGCCACACAGCAGAGCTCTGCAGAGAGGAGCCTGTGGGAGGCTGACAGGCCCCTGAGTGTGATCACCCCACATAAGGACAGTTAAAAACCGTGTTGCTGACCTAGCAACGTGTGATAGGTTGCTTAGTGAGAATTACCTCATAAGGAAATACTGTGTCTTAAATAAGTGTGTAAAACCAGCTTGTTTCTTTCTGAATAAAGGATTCAGATTGCCTGTCGGTCTGAGTTCATGTCTCAGTCACTCACAGTCTTGTGCTTTGGATTTTAGCCTAACTGCTAGTGTTTCTGGAAAATACAATATACTTGAAGGACATCTGATGTATTAAATCAAAATCTTTTGCCATTTAAATCTACGAATACTGAGAGACCTATGCTAGAATTTGGTCATGTTATTTATCAAGATGTTAAAGGAAGATAAATTTACTTCTGGAGCCTATTGCTGTCTAAGAAATTCCTCCTTTATTGTGTAGATTTTCTTGCACAGAATTATTTTTATTTAACTTTTCACAGTGCATTTCTAAACCTTAAAAGTGAACAACCTCTCTCAAGGCAATGGTTATGTAATCAAGAGTAACAGTAAGAAAATAAGTGGCTTATAAAGAATTGAATTTTCATTTTAAGGCTAAATTCCACCACATACACATAATTTGAATCTCAGTCATATCAGTCTAACATATCAACATCACATTTAACACAAATACACTGAGAGAATGCATGGATTTTTAAGTATAAATAGGCAATTGCAGGACTAATCCACTGGATCATATAACATCCTTAATCAAAGCANAGTAACAGTAAGAAAATAAGTGGCTTATAAAGAATTGAATTTTCATTTTAAGGCTAAATTCCACCACATACACATAATTTGAATCTCAGTCATATCAGTCTAACATATCAACATCACATTTAACACAAATACACTGAGAGAATGCATGGATTTTTAAGTATAAATAGGCAATTGCAGGACTAATCCACTGGATCATATAACATCCTTAATCAAAGCGAACAAAAATTGTAAAAGAACCTGTAACACCATTCAAGAAAAAAAAATCTATATCATGATCCAGTTTAACACCCTTTGAGACAGATATTTTTAACAATTCGGTCTTGACTCTGATGAACTCCAGGATGAAGTGCAAAGTTTTATCTTCCCTTGTATATTCACATGAAGCACTATTTACAATCAATGGAGGAAACTAATGAAAGTATTTAAATAGTGCAAGTACATTAGTATGAACAACTACCATATGGACTCATAACCTCTATTTTATCTTGTGTAAAGCTTCTGCTATTTAATAAGATTTAGCTTCTTACGTTTAATCTTATATTGTAGGAGCAAGAAGAGACCTGGCCCTGCTCTTGCTTGTTGCAGTCCAAGCATGGTCCATTGCTTTCACCAGTAAATAAACAAGATTCTTAAAGAGTGCTTGGCAGGATTTAATAGCTCTGTAGCATTGTTAGCTGCACAGATCTTTAAATAAGCAAATGCTTTTTACCTTTAGAAAAATACTCAGGGCTGCATTGGACATGCATATGTGATATCACAGAGTCATAGAATAGTCAGGGTTGGAATGGACATATCTTCCATTAGGAATATCAAAGGGCAGGTATTATGCTGCAAAACTTTACTCACACCACTTTTTAAACCAGATTATCTTTTCGTCTTCTTTTTCACAGGACATTTGTAAATTCCACAAGGGATCATTCTCTAATGTAGTAGAGAACTTGATATGGTCACTTGCTAAATGCTTCAACAAATGAGTAACATCATTATATACATGAGAAATAAAATGCAATTTGTATTTTATTAGAAAAAGGGTTATTTTAATGTGACACCTTGGTGTATAGTGGTATTGTCAAAGTCTTTACTGAAAAAATGTCCTCTCTCTACACAGACACTACAAAGATGAAATTCAGTCTGAATTACCAGCACACCTGTCAACAGCTACAAAATTCTTGATTCTAACAAATCAGCATCTTATATTCATGAAGAGATGTAGATTAAAAGCCCTAAGCTTCTGTTTCAAGATATAAACCCACAGATAACTAGGAATGCTCTATTTAGCACTTTTCCTTTTCCCTGCTCTTTGACTTCATTACCGATGTTCAAAACCTGCACTGAATTCATCAGTTGTCTTTGCCTGGAGAAGTCATAAACTGCTCTACCTGATTTTTATTTTTGGAGCTCAACAGTGTTTGATTTTAATAAGGGCTCGAGAATATCTCAAGGGTCTGGCCCAAAGCACCTTCACCTTCAGGCACAGGAATATTCCCACTGAGTTCAGGACTGCCTGAACTCCATCAAGAATGTGCACCAAGTTTCTAGCAAGCAGACTTCTTCCCAGCATATGAAATTTGATTTCCACAAATATTTTGCCATTGGCACTAAATTGTTACAGCATTTACTGAAAGAAGTAGCAGTAGGACATGAGCCCCCTGAAAGTAGATTGCTATGGTCAATGGTTGTTTGTGGTTCTGGGTGTTTGCTTTTATTGGTTGCCCTTTGCTACTTAAGACATGGCAGCTCAGGTCCCATGTCTTGTGTGTGACAGCCATATGAGGCCCTAGGGGCATGGGCACCTTTCCTGTTCTTGAAAGCACCTGGCACACTGGAATGCTCAAGGAAATCAATAAAAATTTATAACAATTAGTGCTATCTTTTCTCTTATCAGTAACTCTTGAATATGAGAGAAGCTGCAGGGCAGTTACACCTGTAAAGGTCACCAGTGCAAGTAAAAGCTATGGGGTCATACTCAACTGTTACAGACCACAGGTCTAAGAAATACAAATATCTTGGGTGGCTAATCTATGTGTTTAAACACTTGGAGCTCCATTTGAGGGAAAAGCAAAAAAAAAAAAAATATTGGTAAAGGTAGCCAGAGCATGTGTACTTGCAGAAAAACCAGCAGCAAATATTGTTTTGCTGATTTTTCCCCAAATTAAAGCTGAAATCATTACATTTTTTTAAAAAGGGAAAGAAAAGAACAGAATTTAAAAGGTCACTGTGCCTTCTGAGACAGACCAAAGCATAAAGATATACCTAAGAAATGATGGTTCAGATAGTAGATTACTGCTTTTCAGGCCTAAACACAGGTAAGATTTCCATCCTTTGCAAAATAACACTACAGCTGGTGGGCAGGCATCACTCCTTCTCCCTCAGACAGTATGTACAATCTGCAAAGCCATGCTTCAAACTATGTACCCAGTGCTTAGAGAGGTAATTTAAATTGGACAACAAATGGCTCTGCTTTTGGAATGAATGTAGCCTGAAAACTTCAACTGAGAATCCTTCATAGGGCCTCAATTATGTATGTGGTCTCTTTGAGAAATAGTTTCACACATCTGACCCAAGGCCTGCGATGCTTTTGACATGAAATAAAACTGTACATAGGCAATGGTTTATTTCTGTACAACCTCCTTGTTTCTCTACTCTCCTGCCCCAGGTGCACACATAAAAGGACCACATAAAATTGCTTATTCTGGACTGGTATTTTGCATTTCTTTCATTATCTCATCCACTACCATCTGAATACAAATTTAACACATCTTATTTTTGTATCAACATTTAACTTGCATGCTTATGTTTCCTTTTTATAGGAATTTCCAGCCACTCTGCCTGGCTGCCCTGATAAAAACTGCCATGTGAAACCAGAGAAGAAAACAATGGTTTAAACACCCATACCATTGCATTTTTTCCCCTCTCTCCCCCAAAATGTCTGCTTTGTCTGTGTCCATATACCAGTAGCAAATGTCCCTCTATTATTGTACAACCAATTTGAAGTGTCAAGCATTCATATGCTAATGGGGGTACAGTTTCTCACTTTTTCACAGATAAGTTGCAAGGATTGCTACAGACAGTGAAACACAAGAATGAAAAGCTTTTATTTCAGATGTGATAAATTACTTTCCATTCAAATAACATGCAACACATGCTACTGATCATTATTGTTTCTATTCATTGTGAGTTAGCCTTCTGTTTTTCTGTCAGAATGGTTAGAAAATATTTAGCAGATATAGCCAGAGTCGATGAAAATAATTTCATTTCTTTATTTTGCTTTGAACCTTCATGATGCAAAGATAATTTTTCTTCAGTGTTCACCGGTAATGAAAGTTTTGCAATGGGCATAATCATTGTTCCCTATGAAGCAGATATAATTTTTTAAAGCACAATAGAACAGATTTGGAAATTCAGCTATTTCTCTTTATATATTAACAAAATATGCTGTAGCATGTATGCCCAGAATCCATTACTTGGGAATAATACTGGCAAAGGATTCCTTATGCATGGCACAATGCATGAAAAAAGAAAATGATACCCAACATCTTTTTGTTCTGTTGAAAGATCAATATCTATTCAATACCCNGAGGCTGTATTTTATAAATATGGAAAAAGTATTTGGCATGGAAAGAACCAAACATCTTTGTTAAGCAAAGACTACTATTTAAAAGTATAAAAATAACTTTGCATTTTTACTGATTGAATATGTGTGGGTTTATGTAATATAATGAAAGATTACATCTGTGTCCTTGATTTGAACATGAAAACACATTAATATAATTATGTTTTTCCACAGTCAATCCATAAATGTAAGGAAATTCTGAGTTAAACTCATGAGTCCAGATGAACATCCTTAATTTAATTAGCCACTGCCAGATATCTGTGCCACCTCACTCAAATCCATCAGTGCACCCTGCCCCAGCCCAGGGACAAGAGTAAGGTCAGCTGCAAATAAATGCATGCCTAGGAGTGTGTATGTTGTGACTTTTCCTTGCCTAGGAGATTTGTATGCTGGGAGGTAGAAGGTAAAATATCAATTCCAGCTACATGTTCACAGCATCAGGTCACTGAAGACATACAATAAGAAATTAGGCAATGCAGAAAGCAAGATCTTCTTAAGTGCCATCGGATCATTTATAACATGTCACCCTGCATATTTATGGCATAATTTTAACCAAAGACTAACTCTACATTGGATCATTTCTTTGAAATACAAAGCAGTGTAAAATCCTACCAATGCATAACAAGCAACTGTTTACTGGGAGTTTGTGCAGTAAAACTTGATTTAAAAATTCATTCTTATTTTATACTTTCTTTATTCTTTATACTTTCTTATACTTTATATTTTATATATGCCTCATTAAGATTGAACTAATCTTGCAGATCAGGTACTTCATGAAGGAAGTTGACAGTATGGAGAGGAGTTGGTCTACGTGGTAACTGAAGAAGGATGTTTCATACTTCATACTTCAGGCAAAAGCATTGAACTAACAATCATGAAAATTGCAAAAGTTACAAGAGAAATGAGGATGAAAGCCTTTGCTGATCAGTTGACATGTGAGCTACTCTTTTCTGCTTCATAGCAAAGTAAGCATCATCCTCACAAAAGATCAGTGCCCAGATAGTATCCCCCAGAATTAAATGTATATTTGTGGAGAGATGTGCTCATGCACCTTCAGGCTTCCAGAAATACAGACTGCCAGGCTGAAAAACTAATTAATCAAACTACCCATAATCTCCTCTGAGAAATTTTACAGGTGTCTGAAACCACAATGGTCAGAGCAAAACGTAATGTCACAATGTCAGGACCTCTCTTCTTCTGAGAGGAAGAGGGAGGAAACTGAAGAGAAAACAACATTTGCAATTTTGGTGTCTGACCACGGTTCACAGTAGCAGCCATAAAGGTGATCTACACTGCTCTCAGACAGATAATGACTCATTTTTTCATCCCATATTCTTGCAGTCAAGAGTATAGCTGCTTATTAAAGGCCCTGGTCCTGCAAACACTTTGACACTTGCTTGACTTTGAGTATGCAAGTAATTTTATTCGGGTGAACTGTAGGCAAGTAATTCTGGGAGCAATAAAATTGCCAACATCTCAAGACTAATATGAGCACAAGAATCATAATCCTAACACCTTAAAGGCTGGTGAAAAGCAGTTTTCACCATAGTTTTATCTTGCTTTTTTCTCAGAGGTCTTTCACAATTTAGTTCATTTTTTTTGTGTAGCTGATGTTTCAGATATAGTGGGCAGGAGAGGGTGAGGAATACAAAGTCATGAGTTTCTATTTTTAGAATAGTTACAGAATGGTCAGGAAAACATGAAACTCAGTTCTTCAAAAATGAGCAAAGAATTGCATATTAAATCTGTAGTTCTAAACATGTTGGGGGATGTCTTAGGACTTCTATATCCCTATTAGGAAGGGAGGAAAACTGCAGTAGAGATAACAAGAGTGTGGACCTTCTGCAACACAGAGAAGATGCTCCAAGGAATCTGAGTAAAACTGGGATTTACTGCACTGTGATTCAATGTCCCCTCCACAGCTTTGGGGTAACTTCTCCCTACAAAAGCCTCATTGAAGATATTTTCTGTGCCCCAGTCTTGAAGCCACAGGAGAGGTGCACTCAAATTCATATTAATTGTAATTATAAAAGGTTCATCTCCTGACAGTTGTTTTCAGGAAACATGGAATTAAATTTGAGTTAGAAATGTTTATGATATGTTTAAGAAATACTAGATAGTGGATGTTAATTAGGCAAAAGATGACAGGCAGGTCAAAGAGAAGAAGGTATACAAAAGATTACACCTAGTGCAATTTTGAGAAATTTTCATCTCAACCCTTACCACAGACATTTTATAAGCAGATTTTTTTTTTCTTTCTAGAGAAAATGCCATATTAGTTATTGATTAAGTTATTGATTAAGGACAGGAAGTGATGGACTCATATCTGCCAACCTGGAGGATGCACAAAGGCCCCACCTGCAAGTGCAAGTGCAGGTACTGAGATTACATGGAAATGGCGTATTTGAGAGAAAAACACAAGGGGCTCAGGTGCTAGTGGGGTTCTCTTCCAGGGTCTATGGGAGTAGCACCACACCATAAAATCTCAGGGAATCATATGTGACAAAAATACTTCAGATCAACTGCCTCCTAAACTCACCCCAGTCCTGAAGCAGAAGCCATGGAATAATATATAGATAATTTTTGTGGCCAAAATTTTGTATGTCTTCCCCATAGGATAATCCACTTTCCTAGGCTGTGTGTCTCCCTCAAATTTCAGACATAACATAAAATTCAAACAGTATAATATTACCTCAATTGCAGCTGAAACTGAGATGACAAATATGCTTACTTTTATTGACTCATAAATTCCCAAACCTTCCGAGCGTCACAGGCCGCCACATTTCATCTGTTCTCTCCAGCACTGAGCTCAAGGACCCCACTCTTGATTAGACTCTTACTTGTGTTTAGCTGAAGCACATCTTCCAAAAGTCACCTGGTCTTCATCTCACAGATAGAGATCCTACAGCCTACCTTGGTAATTTGTCTGATTGATCAGCCTCTCTGGCAACAGATGGTGTTTAATTTCTCATTTTAATCTGTTTGACTTCAGTTTGGAGCCACTGGTCCATCCCATGTTTTTCTCTGCTGGATTAAAGAGCCTTTCAGCACCCAGCCTGTTTTTGCAAGGAGGTAGTTACACACTCTAGTTGAGACCCTGCTCAATTTGTCATTTGATGAACTGAACAGATGGATTCTTTAAGCATTTCATTTTAAAGCATTATTTTCTCTATAAAAATACTTTTGAGAGCTCTTCTCTATTCCAGTTCTGACTTTGTAACTTCTTTAAAAGTACCCCACAGCTAAACTATATTGACATGGTTTAACCCTACAAGACACTATAGCTGCATGGATAGCACCACCTGTTCCTTGTCACAGAAATGCTGTACTTCAGTATGACACTGAGATCTTTTGCTCAGTTACTACTGGCTAGGGTCTGATCCCATATTTTGAAGACAATGCAACTTTCATCTGTATTAAAACATCAGAAATGACCCCTCTTTATCAAGTGAAGAAGAGTGCTTTATTTGATCCCTCACCAGTGTTTATTATGTCACCAGCAATGTTTGAACTGAATTTAGTTGATGAAAATGTTGCCAAGCACACTTCTTTTTCCTTTCAGGTCCTAGCAGAAAATCCCTATTTTTGTATTCCTTTTTTAAACAATCACCCACTAGCCATTTACCATTTATTCACTGGAGTTTTGTCGTGGTTTGGACAGGTG
>VZRX01007074.1:0-93459 GCA_013398075.1 Notiomystis cincta
GGGAAGTTCTCCGGCGGGATGTGAACGGTGCCCCGTTGGGGAGAGGAGCCTCAGCTTCCCATGCAGTAAAGGAAAACCGCTTTTCCAAGCGATTCCGTGTGTCCAAGCCCGCGGGCGCTGCGCCGACGGCCCGTAAATGCCAGGGATGTAAAGAGTGCGCGGTGCTCCGCAGCTGGTGCTGCACGTATTCCTAACAGTGGGAATTGCTCAAGTCTGAATGGCGCAGTGGGTCGGCTGGGGATTTTTTGTTGATTTCGGGAACAGGAGGGCCCTAATCTGCATTCTTGGTGGAGGAGAGTATGTGGCATTCCCAACAGCTTGCTGGAGCCAGGAGTGCTTTTCCAGGGTAAGGTCCCTGATAAGAGGGACTTACCAGTGCTTGTGGGAACAACAATTTTATTTAGCATTCCTTGGGAACGTGGCCAGGTCGCCCTGTTTAGTTAGAGTGAATGGCTTTAAATATTGGCGTGTAAATGGTCTCGGTTTGGTTTATTTGGTCATTTCTAAATGGGGATGTGAAATTGAAGTTTTTATTTATTTACTTTATTTATTTATTTTACCAAACCTGAAAATGTTTTGAATGAGTACTTTATGCATAATTCCCCTTGCTGAACAAGCATTTTAGGCATGAGAAGAAAACCTTTTAATGCCTGTATTTTGTTGCATAACTGAGCAGTCTGCAAAGGCTAAGCAAATTATGTACTCTCTGCTCAAACTGGGCTTAGTTTGTCAGGATTCACTTGGGATTTTGATTTCCCAGGAGTTAAAACATACAATTATCAAACACATTGCTTAATTTTCCAACTCTGTTGTGTTAGGCTGCTTTCTCTTCCCTTCTTTTCCTTCCATAGCTTTATCTAAAATAAGAGAACTTGCCTAGTTATTTTAGGTGAACCTACAAGATAGGATCAGCTTAGAAGCCAGTGTCTCAAAGTTACTCAGAGAGCCACAAAAGCAGGGTTCATATTTTGATTGGCACCACTCTTTGGAGATGCTGTGCTTCTCCTCTGAAGCGGATATTACTCCTGTTTGAAGTAAGCTAAAACTGAGGCTTGAGTGCACAGATTGCTAATGCTTACTGAAAATCGATGGAAGATTGGCCCCAAAAGCAATTAAGCAGCTTTGAAAATCAATCCACTGTTGAAATTGTCCAAGGACAAGGATTAGATCTTTGTCAGAGCTGAAGTCTTTGTGGGGAAGGTCCTGGCACAGTGTCAAATTCATGGCTCTTTGTTCTACATCTTTTCCAGTCTGAATTCATATAAAAACTTGTGTGTGATTTGCTTAAACTCTGCTGGCTTGTTATTTCTTCCAGAGTTTATTTTATTTCATGTGATCATAGTGCTGAAGTAAATAATTTGAAATAGAGCATGGCTGGTAATAACCAAGTGCAGCCAGAATCCACATGAAATTTGTCTGTATGAATTGCCCAAAATAGGTTTTGGGTTACTGGGTGTTTTAAAAGGCTTTTTTGCTCCCCTGTTGATTTACTGTACTTTGAGTATTTGGTCATTCCAATGGGCAATACCATTCTTTTCAGCCTGTTTGTTTATCCAGGGTTTCAGCAAAGCTTTCAGACCTACCTAGTATTTTTAGGCATAAAATGGCAATCTTTTAATCTTGTAAGCACTGTGAAACAAGCTCAGGCTCCTTAGTGGAAGGACCAATTTGTTCTGAGTAATTACAACAGGTAAACGAAACTGTTTGGGGTAATAATTCTGGAATGGTAATACTCCCAGAAATTCTTGTTGCCTCTGTAATAGTTTGTCAAGTAATTTGTCAGTGGAGAAGTAGCAAAGCAGGGCTGGGGGTGGTAGGTGAAGTACAACTTGTAGCTTTAGGCAAAGTAAATTGATTATCTTAGGTATTCCTATGCACACTTCTTGGATTATAGTTGGAATATTCAAATTCTGTGGCCAGATGAGCAGAAAAGGTAAAGCCTTACCTTTGTGGTAGTGTGCACTACTTCATGGAGCCTGCAAGAGCATTTTCTTCACACCATGCACAGTACCAGAACCAGGGCAGTCTTCTTTAAAGTGCAAGTTCCAAATGTGGCAAATAGATCTCTAATTACTGTGTAAGTCCCTGAAGAAAAGTCTCTTGGAAAGTAGAGCATCTTGCTTCTCTCTAAAGAGCTTTGGTCTGCTTGTAATTAATGTTGAAAATACTTTTTTCCCTTCTGAATACTACTGCTGAAAAAGTCCTGGATTCTTCGTCTGAACACATTATTTTTAATTAAAAGCATCATTGTGTGTGTAAATGGGTATTTACATAAATAGTAAAGCACAAAACATCATCTTCCAAAGTGGCATTTGCTTTAATATCTTGGTCATGCTAGACATAGCAGGATGGCTGACAGTGATTTGAATATACCCTGGGGTATGTGTTTTTTTTTTAAGCAGCATTCTCAGTTTTTTTTATATATCTTAAAGTGCATTGTTATTGATTAAATGCTTTCTGATTGGCAGGGCTGGGAATATTTGTGTGGGAATTGTGGTAGCTGTGTTCTGTTAGTTGCTCTTTTCGATAGTTTATTTGCCAGAAGGATGAAATTACCTGTGATCCTGTTTATGGAGGGATCCTGCCAGATTAAAGAACAGCAGCTGTTTGCTAGGTTTCCTTGCTGAAAAGTGACCTGCTATCCAACATTTCTCCAACTTTTTTTTCCAACATCTCTGTGGGAGATTATTAGGTGTAATCCATGGCACAAGAAAGCAAACTTTTGGGGTTTGTTGTTCTTTCTTCATCTCAAGCAATTCTCCTCACATTTACTGCACCCAGCAGTCAAATTTTGTTCATCCTGTGAACTCTGTAGTGAAGACACATAACTCCTGCTCTCCCAGTTTGTTCTGTCTCTGCAGCCTGGGTGTGCTTTGCTGTCTGACAGAAGACAAGTCTTCCTCGCAGGTAAAAGACCACGTGCGATGACTCAAACCCCAAGCTCTGTTGGAGGACCCCAATCTGATGGGTACAGGTAGTGGTCATGTTCTAGATTCATGTTCCAGATGAAGGCCACGAATCCAAAACAGAACCTAAATATTGTTATTAAGAGAGAGATAAAGTAGCAAGAATTGTTCTTGTTACATGTTTACTCCGGCACATCCTTTTGGTGTTGCAGTTATTTGACAGAAGATGATGACTACCATCTGTTCCCCTCCTCTGGCATCATTCAGAGTTCCTTTCCTCCTTGGGAATGAAGTCTTCGTAGAGAGATAACAAGTTTCCATCTCTTCCTGTTCCCATAGTCACATTTAATATTCTTATTTTCCTCTTACACTTGCAGCTCTAGGCAAAATGAATTGATTATCTTATATATGATTTTGCACATTTATTGCATTATACTTGGAGTATTCAGGTTTTGTGACCATGGAGTCTGGTGTCCTAGAAAAAGGAGGAAATCTGAAATGATAGATGAAATAAGGAGTCTCATCACAGAGGTAAGAGGGAGTCAGACATCATCGAGGAAGGAGGAGCTGTGGCATCATAGAAAAAAGAGGAAATGTGGAAAAGTTGGGTGTCACAGAGGATTGAGGTAATCTCCCACTGAGGAAGGAGAGAGTCTGGCATCACTGAGAAAGGAAGGAATCATCATAGGGATAAGAGTGGGTCTGACATCACAGAAGAAAGAAATAATCTGATGTCATAGGAAAAAAAAAGCAGGAAATCTTCACTAATGGAAGATGGAGTCTGGTAAGAGGGAGACTGGTGTCACAGGGGTAAGAGAAAGTCTGGCATCACAGAAGATGGAGGTCATCCTGCATCCCAGAGGAAGGGAGGGGTTTGGCATCACAGAGGTTAGAAGGAGTCTCACGTCACAGGGGAAGGAGCACATTTTCATTCCTGCTGCCCTTGTTGCTGGAGTCAGGATCCTAATTTAAATTCACAATGTGCACCTCATCTGTCTTGCAGTTTGCCAGGAAATTCCTCTGGCAGTCTTTATATTCATCGTTCCCATCTCCACACCTTCTTTTAACTGAAGGGTTGTCATGTACTTTGTTCTTACATACCTCAAACTACTTGCACTCTTTTTTTTCCCCTCTAAAGCACCACATATACGTCAATTCTGCATGTTTTAATAATTAAAGGTTTCAGTAACGCGGTTTTCCAACAGTGCTAATACAAAAAGCTTGTAAATCTGCTAGTTGAAAAGATCTTCCCCTCCCTGATTCCATGGAAGACTCTTAAGAGACTTAGACTAATGGAAAATCCTGCAGTAAATAGAAGGAGACATGCTGTGCTGTACCACCAATCAGTTTGGGATGAAGACAAGTCTTATCTGGAGATCAGGGTAGGCAAAACATTGGCAATAATACCATGGCAGGGAAGGATTTCTCTTCACTATTGGAGGATTTGGTGAAGCTAAAAATAGAACCCTAATTTGCCTTAAGGACTGAGGAACAATTGCCTAGATCTCAGTTTATCTGTAACATCTCATTCTTTTGTTCATTTCCACCCCCTCTGTAAAATGCAGATACTGGCATTGGATGAGGAGGTTAACCTCATTAACCTCATCATTGCTAGAAACTCTAGTGGAAGGCAGAATAGAACCATGTGCTGTTCACAATTTTCATTTCAGACACTGGGAATGAAATGTTGGAGTCAAGTTCAAGATGTTGTTTGGACTCTGTTGGACCGTGTCCTTTAGTTGGCTGGATAGTGGCTAAGAACTGTTTAAAAAAACTTGTTACTGGCATGGTATCCTTCCCTCTTTTAACTGGAAGGTGGGATTTGAGAGAGCTTTCAGCTGTGCTCACCCTCCATTGTATGCCAGGCTATTGTCCCTTCTCTGCACCTGTGCAAAAAACCTGTTCTTGCTGGGATTTGAGGATCATTAAATAGAGGAAAGGCTGGATAGGATACATAGGATAAAATCTTTGCATGATGTAACCTTAATGCATTATTATGGTAGTTTGAACTGTTCTTTCACCCTTAATTATCATGACTGAACAGTGCTGATTTAAGAATCCTTCTGTGGCTTTTCTGTCTGCAGAGTCTTAAACAGAAATTATTGCAGATGGAGAGTGCATCTCCTGAATCATGCACACAGTCATTAGATCACAATAATGGGCATCACACAGATCCCAAGCTGGATTCTGTCTGAGTTTATGTAGCCCAAAGGCTTTTTTTAGACTCTTGAAAGGGAGTGGATTTGTTCAAGCATAATAGAAGAAAAATAAGGAAAATCGAGATAAACAAAGAATGATTTTAAGCAGCACAGAAGAATGTGTGGGGCATGGCTTTGAAAGAGCAAGTAATGTTGCTTAAATATCTGTTCTTGTAACAGGCTGTGGCTCCTCTTAAGAATGTGGTGTGCAGTATTTTAAGTAATGATTGGGATATGAGCTTTGGCTGGCCAGGGGTTACATAAATATACTGCCCCTGGGTGAGGCAGAGTGGATAACAGTGAACTTAGTCCCATATAACTTTTCTTTTATGCTTAGCTACACTTGGGTCTCAGTGCCTATGGGCTTTCAGTGTGGTAGTGGAGAGTTAACAATTGATTGTAACTGTAGGAAAAATGAAGTGGGAACGTGTTGTGTACGGTGCTCCCCTGGAATAAGTGCTGTAAGTGTGAGTTCTGGGTGATGCATACGGGCACCTCCAGAGCCTGAACTGGCCCTGTTGGTTGTTCCTGTTGTCCAAGGGACAGAGCAGGTGAGGAGCTGCAGCCCTGTCCTGGGAGCAGCATGCCCCACTCCTGGGAGAGGCCTGAGAGTGTGGTTTCCCCTGCTTTGGGGACGTGACCTCACTCCTTGCTTGTAGCCTTCTAATTAAGTTCCTTCTGTACTGGCTAATTTCTGATTGTGAACAGTCTAGAAAAAAAACCTGTAAAATAGGATGATATCATCTCTTCCTGCTGTTTTGGAGATAGCATTGTGTGCCACCTCCCTGTGGCAATAAAAAATGTAAATGCTAAATTTCTTATCGAGACAAGCCAGAAACTCTGTTGGATTTGTATTTCCTGTCTTTGATTTGCTTTCCTGCGTGGGACGCTTTATTTCATCCGATGCCTGCCTCTCCTCCTCCCCTACAATGTTAATGTATCATTTCATGCTCACCTGGGAGATATTATCACTTGTAGGCAAAGCAATTTCTGCGTAGCTAAGCTATTTTCAAGCTTGTCATAATGCTCCATAAACTACAGAAATAGGAAGATTTTCTTCTCCAAGTGACTTGATGGTTTTCTGTCTGTTTCTGCTGCTACGGAGTGGCAAAAATGTGATGCCTGGAGATGGCAGGACAATGACTGAGGGTGAAGCTGTGGGGGTGTGCCATGTCTCAGTCCCTCCCAGGCTGTGGCAGTGCTCAGGGACTGTGTTGCAGGTGCCATGAGTTTTTGAAGTCCTTCAATGGGGTTGTTTTCCTTCAGGTCTCTTGGGAAGAGTAACCTGCAATTGCTGCTGGTTGGGCAAACTGATGTGTAAACAGAGGTGCTGCAGCAGAGAGGTGCCTTCTTGGTAAAGCCTGATGTGAGACTTTATGTAAGAGAACAAAAATAAACAGAAAAATCACTTCTAAATTGATCTGTTATTTCTTCTGCAAAGTAATTATTAATCAATAAACCTTGTATCGCTCAGAGTGCGGCAAGTGCTCTGAGCTCCCTCGCAGTGTGCTGGTAAACCAGTCTTGGAGAAAAAAATGTTATTAACCCTAAGCCACAATTAACTCTGGCCAGTGTCTGAAAGCAGCAGAGTCTCACAGCCCTTGCTTCACCCGTGCAGCAGCAGTTTTGCACTGGCAGGGTTTGGTAGCAACCCCTCAAAGCTGTGGGTGTTGTGCATCATTCATGGCCGGGTTGCATTTGGGCCAGAACGCGGTTCTAGCATTAAGCTGAAGGTCTGCAGAGTTGCTTATTTCTCCAATAACATGTTTCAGATGGATTCTGATGCTAATTCTCATGCTAATTTTAATGCTGCAAGGCAGAGGTGGATGGCTGCTCGTGGAAGGAGATGGGGGTTTTACCATTAAGCTGTTTCATAGGTGACCTCTCTGAAAATAAAGAGCACTGTTCTCTCGGGCATCTATTCCTGTGTATTGATGAAGGCAAAGCAGGAGACAGGACACAGCTTTGATGTAAATAATAATTGCTCTGTTCCTGTGGACCCCTTAGCTCTGATGTTAATGCACAGAGGACAAATCAAAATGCAAAAAAGATGCTGAAAGCCAGGAGTGTTTCCCATAGGGAGCAGTTAGACACTGGAAGAAAATTTTGGGGTTTTCTTGTGAGCATTTCACAAGATGTGCTTGGCCTTCTTCAAGAGTAGCTTGGTTTGGGCTATTTGCTGGGCCCATTGCATTTCAACATCTTTGTTTCAAAACATGTTTTTAAAGCAGCAAACCAAAAGCATTCTTCCTTGAACTCTTTAGGATAAAAGTACTGTCTACGGTATTTAAGTGCTATCTGTAAACAATATCCACCCTGGGGTACAGCAAAGTCTCAGAGTCTAAGGACCATGGAATAAATGGAAATATTTCCTTCTAAGGTCTTGCCTTTGGTCACATAAGAAGAGGAAAAAGCCAAACCAAAACATGAACTCCCTTTGAAGCACTTGTTTACAAAGGCGTAGTGCCAGTGTGGTTGCATCAAGAGACTTCAGACGATAAAACCACCAGCACTCTGTCATTGACATCTCTGAAAACTCAGGGTAGAAAAGTGTTATTGAACCTGTTTGTCCTTCCACATTCGTGGTGCTGTATTGCTGCAGTGTGGAACAAGTGTTAAGGAGCTGCTAACTTCCATTTCACCACAGAGCTCAGCAGTGATTAGCAGAGGAAATTCTGGTGCAGATGCATCACCACTGAGGCTGCTTTGTGCTGCTCAAACAACACATGAGAGTTCTAGAGCAGTAGCTTGAATAGTGAACTTGGGAAATCACTGCTCTGAGTGGCCTCCTCTGGGCCCAGGCTGGAGCTGTTGGTTGGAACATGCTGCATTCCAGCAGCTCATCCCTCACCAAATAATCCCCTTGAGTAAACTGGTGCAGGTTGAAATACTGTGGATGCACATGGCCCTTCCCTTCCTGGGCACTCACAGAAAAATGTGACATAGCTGGAGCTCCGAGTCCCATTATAATCAGGAATTTTACAGGCACTTTCAAGGGAGCTGAGGGAGACTGAATACAGAGAGTGTCTCTCTTAGCAAAAAATAATCCGACCGATATCAGAGGCAGCCTCTCCCAAGTCAGAATGACATCTCATGCAAATCAATTTGTCACCAGCCCCAACGCTCTGCAGTAGAAGATGGGATTCTTGTGAGACCTGAAGCTGATTTTGGCGCTTACTCCTGGCCTGTAAAGAAGCTCATCCTCAAGTCTGTTTGGAATTCACTGCAAAAATTTGTGTCTGCTCACACAGCGAGTTCTTTCCACAGGAGGTCCAGGGCAAATGCAAAATGCACACATCTGGACACAATGCCCCCCCAGGTCTTCTGCAAAAATTTTGCTTTCTCCAGTGTCCTTGAGAGCAGATGGGGGGGAGCAGAAATGGTTCTGTACTCTGGGTGCTCTGGTGCCTTAGGACATGAGGGTTTCTTGCTGCGGAGTGGGCTGAGTTCTGTTCCTGGGCAGAGCAGCTCTGTGCTGGGGCCCTGTCTCTGTCATGGTACTGACAGAGGCTGTGGTGCTGATGCAGCAGGAGCCAGGAGAAGGAGTGCTCTGGTTGTGCAGGTAGCCCAGGCATTGCCTTCTGCCTGGAAAACAGGGCTGGTGCTGACAGCAGCGCTTTGCTTGTTGGGGGGCTCTGTAAACAGGTCGGAGCTGGCCAAGAGTTTGGGTTTTCCCGTGTTTACATAGCTATGGTGGTGAACCTTTCCAGTCTAGACATGGCCTGAGTTGTGCTGTGATTTCAGGGGAGTTGCTGTTTCTCTCTGTGAAGGCTTAGGAGCAGAAATGTCGTAAAATACTGTGGTAGGTATCATTTCTATGTAAATTGCTCTGGGGTTTCTAGAAGCCCCTCCAGTTCTGCTTTGCAGTAAAATTTAATTGTGCTCAGGATGCTCCTAAACTGCATTGGTTTGTGTGCTGAGGCAAGCTGAAATTGGATAAACTTTTTAATTCTGGGGTAAGTTATGGCCTGGGTGTTGTAAAGGTGGGCAAAGAGCGTTGTCTTGCGCTCCAGATAACATTGGGAACAAAAACAAGCAGCAGAAATTATGGAAGCACCAGTGAAACAAATAAACAAATCAAGTTCTTTCAGTGCCTAACATTCCCAATAGCTCCAGCCTCTGAGGATTCAGGCACTTTCAAGGCTGTAACACTTGCATGTGTGAAAAACAGATTTTTTTTTTTTTGTAGCTTGTTCAATCTGCACAATGCTTGGCTTCTGTACAAACGTTTTAATGGGCGTTTATCTTGACTTATATATTTATTTGTTTGTTGTCAGCCATTAGAAGATTAAACTCAAGAAGTTGACTAAAACCTGTCCTGTCATGTAAAGGCACTTAAATGATTTCAGTCAATTTCGTTCTTGCTCTAATCCTGTGAATTCCCGTTAACTTGTGTTAAAATTCCTGGTTTGATCCAGGAGTAAATTTGGTGCATTCTGATGACTCTTTGAGCCATTCCAGAGCATCGAATTACTCTGCAGCAGCAAAACTAACAAAACCTTCTGGCTCTAGAGAGAATGAAGGCCTTCTGGGTCATAAACAATCCTTGCCCTGCAGAAGTTTTGAAATACTTGATGTCTTAGCAATTCCCCAGCAAATGAGTGTTTGAAGCACGACATTCTTAAAAATTATGCATTAAAATGATGACAGTACTGTTCCCCAAACCACCTTACCAATGTTTCTTACACTTAAAGGCATGCTTGAAAACATTAATTATTAAAGAGAGTCTAAGTGGTTTTTTTCTACTTGCAGCAGGAAACAGTGTAGATATATTCAAAATGGATTTTTTTTGGTTGGTGTTTTTTGGTTGGTTTGGTTTTATTGTTGAGGGTGTTCTGTTTGACTGAAGCACAGTAGCCCTGCAGCTGGGTTATGTAGATGTGCTGTGCAATCAGGTTGTTCTTCACCTTGACAGAATTTTATCACTTGGGAATGTGATCACATTTTAGAGCATTGGCTTTTGTTTTCTCATTAAAGCAATTCACAGGGAGAAAGAAAGGGAAGGTCTGACTACCCTTTGCACTGCAGTTCAAGGGTTGTGCAAATATATCCCTGCTCCACTTCCTGGATGACTGGAAGGTACAAGGTGACTGCTCTTGCACTGTTCACTTTTTATTCTGTATATATGCCTTGATTTTCTTTCCCTCCAAATCTACAGCAGTAGATGTGTAAGGCTTGCTGAAGAGATGCTCTGCTTTGGGATTTATGGGGAATCTAGAGTTTCAGAGGAAGAGAGAGCATTAAATGTGAATTATATAATTATAATTATTAAAATAGGTTGTATTTATGTTATATTTACATTATAATGACTATTTAATTGCCACATAATCTCTTTACTTGCTTCGAGTTCTGTTTTTATTATGTGTCTTTTTATTTAAAACAATCCTTTCTCATTCAAGTAGGTTAAAACAGTCTATTTCAGGAACTTCACAGAAGTATCCATATCATGTGAGTGCCAGAACATCCTGTGGCTGGAAACCTGTCTGAAGAGGGAAAACCCCTGTAGCCTTCACAAAGAACTCTCTGAGCCGATTTGGGCTTACCAGAGCTCTGTTCTTCTCTTGCAGGCATCATGCTGCTCGAGGTGTTCCTGGTCCTGGGGACGCTCCTCATCTACTTCTTATTTTCCAAGAAGAAAGAAGAGACTCTGCCCTTCAAGGATGGGTGGTGGGGCAAGGGACAAAAGCCTGTGACTAAAGAAGACACGAGTGTTCGGCCATTTAAGGTGGAGACGGCAGAGGAAGAGCTGAGTGTAAGCAAATCTCTGTGCTGGGGGAAGAGAAGGAAGAGGTGGCCAAATAGATGCAGAACGTGTTTGAAGTGATTCTTAAATTGAACCAACAGAGTGGCAGTGATGCCCAAGTCTTGGGGGAAGGGATTTTTCAGTACTTCAGAAGATAGGTATGAATAGGCAGATCTCACTGTATAATTTTGTTCTCAGCTGGCTCTTGCAAGATTGCTGGTAAATAAACCTACTCTGCAAAGCCTAATAAAGATAAAAATCACATTACAGATTACTCAACTCTGTTTTTCTGTTTGTGCATTTTCCTCAGTTTGTGTAGACCAGAATAAGAACAATGTCTTTTTCCCCCCCACTTTCTTTCCAAAGCAATTACAAATACCTCATTTTCTTGACTGCTTTATGTTTGCAGCTGTGTTGGATGCTGATTCTTCTGTAATTAATAGTCTACTTTGGTCAACACTAAATTACTGGGGTAATTACAGTAAACACATACGTTGCAGAATTTGTTGGATAGAAAGATTTTGATTGTGTGTGTTTAAGCCAGGGATTGAACGATTTCATAGATCTTTGTGGAGTCATGGTTCAAACAATACTCATGGGATTGCTCATATTATTAATTTATAATAGGTTCCTAATTTCTCAGCAAGGCCTGGGTTTTTTAACACTTTGCTTGCTCTTCTTAGTAATATCAAGGGACATTGATCTCCCTTACACTGCAGACACTAAGCTGGATAATTTCTAACTTAAAAATATTTGAGCAGGATTAATTAGATTTCCAGACCTGCCTTTCACCCTCAGCCACTCTGTGGTTCTGTCTGCAGTAGGAATGGGCTCTTGGCTGTCCTTCCCTACTGAGTGATTTTGGAGTGACCTTTCAGTATCACCAGCATCCCCTGTGTCCCTGAAGTGCAGCAGGAAGGTGACTGCCATTGCTATTCCAGATTGGCAAACTTTCATTTCAGTCTAGTTTCAACTAGACTTTCTGTCTATGCAAAATCCTTCTGAGTGAAGACCTCCCACTCCTGGGTTTGGGATGGAAGGCAAAAGGTTTGGGCCAGATCCACACATTGATTGTGAGGGAAGTACCCTGGAAAGGCAGCAAGACTTAAAATGTGAAGCCACAGCAGTGCCAGCAGAACATCTTGCCCTCTGTGGTTCCCAGCCTGGCAGACAGGTTAGGCAGCCCTGCAGAACAAAGGCTGAGAACAGCTGTGAATGGAAGAGGAAGGAGGCCATCTGGAGGAGGAAAAGAATTGGAACAGCTGAAGGAGCATCAGCAGAAGGCACAGGTGTCTAATTAGAGATGTTATTTCCCTTGTTCTTATTTCACTTGGGAATAACTGGAAACCATACACAGTAGAGCCCAAGACAGCAGCCACAAGTGCTTTTAATGTCTCTTCTTTCTTTTTCCCTGTAGGATTTGTTTAGGAGACTTGACCAGGCTCGATTCACTGAGCCACTGGAGAACAGTTGCTTCCATTATGGGACTAACTCTGTACACCTCAGGAAGGTTGTGTCCTACTGGAAAAACCAGTTCAACTGGAAGAAACAAGTTGAAGTCCTCAATAAGTACCCACAATTTAAAACAAAGATTCAAGGTGTGTAGCTTTTACCCTTAACATATAAACTGTAATAGATAAATTTGTCTGCAAGGGAGCTTGGTGGGAAGAAGGCTCTGGCTGTGCCACATGGGCCTTCCCTCCCTGGCTGCCATAGTCTGGATCATTGGCATCACTGCCGAAGCAGTAAGGAGCTCCTTCATTGTAACTGAAGCCTTTAGGACAAGGAATGACAAATGGAATTCCCTGTGCATGAGTGGGCTGTCAGCTGGTGTTAAGAGGAGCCAAGCAGGGGTGTTTGGAAGCAGAAGTGGATCTCAAGATGTACACATGTTCCCTACTCGCATGCAGTCATGCAGAAATTCCCACAGATGTCTCCTCGTGCTCCGTGGAGCTGCCCAGCTGCTGCTGTCACAGTGAAGCCATCAGCCTGGCAGCCCTCCTCACCTGGGCAGGTTGTCCCTGCCTGTGGCAGGGCAGATGTGCTCTGCTGCACCTCTTCAAGCATTCCCAGGCCTAGGAATGCACAATACCTTTCCCCTGAGGTCGTTGTGCTGTCAGGTGTGAGGGAATGGTTTCTCTTCATTCAGAGCACCTTTCCAAAGAGCTCACTCAGCCAAGGTCTGCTGGTGCTGGAGCTTGGTCAGCCTGGGCTTTTTAGAATGCCTGATTTAGGATTGTGCTTGGGTCATTTGGGGCTGCAGTTGTAGGTGTAGAGCACAGCAGGCAATTGTATCACATGATGGCAAAATTTCACCTTAACAGAGTATTTTGTTACATTTTCACTTGCACCCATAATTGTAGGTTGTTTCAAATGGTGCAATTTGCCATAATATTTTATATGGATTTGGGACAATAAATGGGGTTACATAGTGGTAAGAGCTTAAAGCATTTATTTAAATGGCAGTTAGTGCTGAAAAAGATAAAACCAGAAAGTCTTCCCTTAAAAAAAGAAGAAAAAAGCCCCATCTGAGACAAGAAAGGGAGAAGCAGCTAAGGACAATGCACTATGTATAGCAATGGGAAGGGAAATTTCAGTGTTGTGAAAGATTACAGAGAGGAGATATGAAAAGACAAGGTCAAACATGCTGTGTGTCAGATTCCTACCTTCTGTCATCACTTGGAGGCTTTTCAGAGAATACAGAGATTGACAGAAGTGTCAAGAATGGGGAAATCTCAAGTCAGTGAAAGAGGGTGGGATTGCTGGTGAACTCCAGTCGATGTGAGTAAAATATGCTTAAATACTTCAAAAAGTGAGGCATTCAGGCTCTGCTGGGAACAAATTCCTGTTTCCTGGAAAATAAAGCCCTGAGCTAGTTCGAGAAAGAGCAGTTCACCTGAAGCAGGTAGTGCAGTGCTGTGTGAAGCTTTCCTGCAGGAAGGGATCACAATGGAAAGCACATTGCAGTTTTTACCTTCTTTCTGAACAAGCAGGGGACTGGTACTAGAACATAGATTTGTGTTTTGTTTTACTCACTTAAAGACACTCTGAAAGCTTTGGACAAAGGGTAGGAAAGAACTGCAAAAATGAACGTTTTAAGTCTCTGTTAGGGAGGCATAAAATCCTTGATTTGGCATGATTGGTTTGTCAGCAGTTAAGATGTGTGACCTGATTACAGAAGCCTCCACAGACACAGAATACTTACTGAAGGCTTTTTAAATTCCTTTTGCTGTAGCATTTAGGGTCAGTGGCTGGGGACAGAAGCCAGAAGTGTTCCAATGGAAAGTAAGGCATGCACAAAATGAGGAGAGTGATTAACACCCCCAAACAAACAGCTGCAATTTGTGATGGATTCCCTATCTCTTGCTGCCTTCAAGCTGCAATTGTAGGAAGAAAAATCTGTGGCTGACTGAAGCCTATCCTGTGCCATGTAGGGACATTTGGGTAAAATTTAAGGGTACTTGGACTAAATGATGTAATTGTCTCCTCTGCCTGTAAGCTGCGTGAGTCACTGTGTTACTGTTGGTAGATTGCTTCACTTCTATGTCTTAATTTGCCAATTTATTTTAAAACAGAAGCAGCCAACCTCATGTGGCTGCTGTGATGCTTAATTGCCCATTATAAAGTACTTTAAGGTCCTTGGATAAACGTATCCAGAGAGGTGCAGTGTGTTTGCACGCTCACTAAAACAAGGACTGGAGGAAAGCTTTATTTGTAATCTGTTCTGTGATTAGTTTCAGTGTCATGGCAAATTTGGGGGTGCTAATTCGTTGTTTTGTTTTTACAGGCATCGATATCCATTTTGTTCATGTAAAGCCTCCCCGTGTGCCTGAAGGCCAGGCTGCAAAGCCCCTGCTAATGGTTCATGGCTGGCCTGGCTCATTTTATGAGTTTTACAAAATTATCCCTCTCCTGACGGATCCTGCAAGCCACGGCCTCGGTGATGAGCACGTTTTTGAGGTCATTTGCCCATCTATCCCTGGTTATGGTTTCTCAGAAGCACCCCACAAAAAAGGTATGAGACATGAGAAGGAACTGGACCACCACAAGCCCAGTCTCACAGTGAGACAGCCTCTGTTAGCAGAACAGCAACTCCTGTTACACACTTCTTGTTTTCCCAGTGAGGAAACAGAGATCCTGTGTGTGGTGTGGGAGGAGGGAGATAAGGGGGTGACTTTGGGTGACACCACTGGCTAGTTTCTGGAGCAATGTGTAGATAGATAATTTAAAAAGCACCATAAAAAGCTATGAAGGGACAACTCAAGAGTTGTAATTGCATCTATGAATTATCTGTGAGTGAGCAGGCAGGGTAAATTTAATTCATTACTGTTGCTTTTGGGTATTTTGAATCCATATTTGATAGCATTGTTCAGGAAGGTGAGAAGGAAGAGTTGAAACAAAGTGGTTCATGTATCTCTGTGGCAGATTGCAGCCAAATACCTGCTTGCTCAGCTTGTGCTCTGAGCCATACAAACACAAGCTGCAGCAAATTGAAGCAAGGTAGTGGTTAAAGTGGTACTGAGTTGAGCATTTAATTACCTGTGCAGGTGAATGACGTGGGGAAGGTTGGGTTTGCTTTCCTCTGCTTCCCTGGCTACAATTTACCTGGTCAGTGTTCAGAGCAGTGGAGAGGTCTGCAACAAAGGCTGGAGTTTGTGCTGCTCGTGGTTTCTGCTCGTTCTCTAGACCCTGCCTGGATGCTGAGCAAGGGCTTCCATGCAGTCAGGCAGGCAAGGAGAAATGGACTTGTAGCTTTTGAGGAGCTTGAGCGTTGCCTTGATGTGGAGAATCAATACTTCAGGGTCAGAAGTGTGGGTGGGATTAATACAACAGAAGTGTTCTTTTCTTTTAATGCAGACTTCAATTCTGTGAGTGCTGCTTCTGTTTTTTATGAATTGATGCTCAGACTGGGATTCAATGAGTTCTACACCCAGGGTGGTGACTGGGGCTGGCTCATCTGCACCAACCTGGCCCAGATAGCTCCCAAGTGAGTAGCCCCTTGGTACAGCTGTTTTACTCTGTAATTAATTATTTCCTGTGCACTTGGGAGTTTCTGCCCAAGTCCTCACTGTGTAGTTTCTCTCTTTGGTGCTCAGTGTTAAACAGTGATCCAAAATTACATATCTTAGTTTATATTAAATGCTTTTTCTTTCCAGCAGTTGTGCAGTAGTTTTGTAGTGGCCTTGCTGAGGTCTGGAGTGGTACAAGTATTGTATAGGAAAAAAAAGGGAGGATTTGTGCCTCAGTGCCCTGGAGCATGTGCTGATTACTGACAGTTGTCCCTCTGACTTGTCGATTTTGTGTGAAAAGCCACGCTACAAAGGGCAGCTGAGGTCATGATGTAATTAACAGGCTGGAATTGAAGTGTGTCTGTTTTTGTTAATAACGTTTTAAATGTTCCATGTCACAGCACCAAGCCTGGCAGAGTTCAAGAAGCGTTTGGACAACGCTCTCGGGCACATGGTGTGATTTTTGGGTGTCCTGTGAAGGGCCAGGAGTTGGACTTGGATGATCCTCGTGGGTCCCTTCCAACTCAGGATATCCCATGATTTTAAATACAACAACTTTGAACTTTTGTTAGCTTTTTATTAACTTGGGTTTTTCTGCTTTTGTCTTCAGCCACGTGAGAGGTCTCCATTTAAATATGGTCTCAGTTTCCAAGCTGGGCCTCACTCAGCTGCTCTCCATCCTGCTGGGCCGGTACTTCCCAGGGCTCTTCGGGCTCCAGGATGAAGATGTCAGGAGGATGTTTCCCTTCTTGAAAAAAGGGCTCTACAGGATCTTGTCGGAGTCTGGCTACGCTCACATACAGGCTACAAAGCCAGACACTGTTGGTAAAACAAACAAACAAGCCCCCACAACCTTTTCAGCTTGGAATACTTCAGTCTCTTCACTTTAGCTGTATTTTCATAGAAACAAAATGTACTGCTTAAAATGTGTAGAAAATATTTTTATTTTTTGCAGTGTATCTGCACATGCAAACTGAGCATGCTCCAAGTGCCACTGACCTCATTTTTCAGTTTTCATAAATAAAATGGATTGTTTAATATTTTCCACTTCTGCTATCACCAGGGACTGTAATTCCATTTCAAATGCAGCTCTGTTGAGAGCAGAAGATTGTTTCTGCTCAGAGAATGGATCACATTCAAATAATGTAAACTACAAGAAGCTTTTAGCTGTCTCAGCACACAGTGCAGCTTATTTATTATAGGGATAAATAATACCTGAGAAGTAAAATCAAATTTCACTTTCCCCCATTGTTCTGAATCACTTGCAGACTTTCAATGAAAAAAAAATTTAGCTATGAATGTTCTTCCTAGATGAGCTAGTCACTCAGATGGTTCAACTACTTTAAGTATCTGAGTATTAAGTGTTTCTATTTTAAAAGCATCTTTTGTGACTGAATTGGACAATTGAGTCGAGAGTACTGACTGCATTTTAGTTTAGTGCAGCAGCAATTCACTGATGATTTTTATTAAAAACATAGCTAAGGGAAATATTTCTTAATGGTTTTCCCTAAGCTTACCTACAGAGGCAGGTATGTTCTTAAAATGTGTAGGCAAAAGGATAATTTTATGGATTTAAAATAATTTTGCTTCCATTGAGTTTTGGTTTCTAAAAATTGCCAGTCTTTTGTGCTTTAGGAAAGAGAGGGAAGCTGATATCTTAAAGATGCTTAAGCCATGCTCCTTCTCAGTCAGAATTTTGGCTGATTCTTGTCCTTACCAGTCATGTGAGGTCTGTCAGAGCAGACTGTGCAGCCTGGGAACCTGCAGCCATTTCATGCTTTGGGAGCTGGAGCATTTCTGAAATTCTCAGGACAAAGAAGAAGAGAGCAGGGCAGTGGCAGGTTCTTGGGAAGAGGAAAGCACTCTGAAGAAATTTCTGACAGAAATGCCTGTATTCCAAGTGCTCTGAGGACCAATGTCAGAGTTTTCTCGATGCAAACAGATGTACTTTACTCACAGCAGGCAGATGAGAACAGGCTGCTGCTCATCATGTCCAGCAGATGTGGAAGATGTACTCAGTTTATGGTCCCTGCATTTCACAGCACTAGGCAGTGTGATCAGAGTTCCAAGTGCAGGTGTGTTTTTTCTGTCCAAGAAAAGAAAACTGTAAAATCTCTATGAAGGCTTGTTCTACATGGAGGTGGTTTGCTATGGCTAATTCGGAAGATGGACCGGTTAGTAGAGCCTTGCTGTTCCTTAATGACTTTCTAATAATCCTTAAAATGTTTTTGCTGTTAGATAATGCTGCAAATCCTCCTGGTCATGTGTAGGCATGTGGGGTTTGGCTCTGTAATGCTGTTTAATACATGACAACTTCCAGATTAATGGAAGCAAACCCTCCTTGGCACATAGAGCTTAATCTTATTAGCTACCAGAAAAAAAAGAAAAGCCAGCAGAAATCCAATACTGTTACATCAGTTCAAAAAACGTTCAGTGTGAGCTAATGTGGAGCCTGCTCGTTTGCAGATACTTTCAGTTTATGATTTGGCCATAAATGGCTCCAACTCATTGTACTATTTTATTTACTTAAGAAAGCAGCTGATGGAACAGCTTTGTAAAATTACATGCCCTGTATTAACACAGGCAGCTTCTGTAACACTCTGAGTTCTGTAGCTGGATGTCAGTCATAGATTTTCCTCCTCCTTCACAGGCTGTGGTTTGAATGACTCCCCTGTAGGCCTGGCTGCATACATCTTGGAGAAGTTTTCTTCGTGGACTGATATGGAATTCCAGAACCTAGAGGATGGAGGACTAGAGAGGTAAGCCCTTTCCTTCCTGCTGTAATGGATGAGGTGGCTAAGCCCAGAGTCACAGCTGCAGAGATTTGTCTGAAGTGATCTCCTCACACCTCAGGGAGCCTGTAGTGGCCACAGCTGGTGTGGGGCTGCACTACAACACACAGAGAGGCAAATAGGCTGTGGAGTGTGATGGATTCCCTTCCCACTTCCATCTCCTAGAACAGAAAAACACCCTGCAACTCCTGGATATTAAAAAATTATTTTGGGGGAAGAATCTCATTAGGATACAAAATCCAAAAGTTTAACCCACATTAAGATGCTGGAACTCATGATTCATTGTAATACTAGCAATTAGCTCTCTGTGAATTGGCTTTGGATTGGTTGTTACTGCTTCATCTACCTACCATTTGCTAATAAAGGATTATGTTCAGTGTGCAGCAGAAATCAGAGCTGAAACCCCCTTTGAGAGCTACCTGGCAGGAATGGAGAGAGGAGGCATGCTATGGGAAGGCCCAGTGGCAGCAGGTTTGAATGGAATGTTTGCACTGAATGCAGCTAATAATTTCATATGAAACATGCACTGTTTACAGCACATGCTGGTGTGTGATGGCTCTGTTGAAGGCTCCCAGTAGCATTTCAGATTATCATTAATAAATGGCACAAGCTGTCGCTGGTGCTGTTCTGCTCCCACCCTCCCAGTCTGTGGACAGGAGACACAGCCATGCTGGAGCATAAGGTGCTTGTTGGAATCTGCCTTCGGTGTAGGAGTTAAAATGTCACTTCCAGTTTGTGTCTGAAAGCCTTTAGCATCCTTAATTGGTCACTGGCAGACAGAGGGGGAGTAATAATTTCACCTCTCCACTCTTAACCAAGTTAACTGTTTTTTTTCTTGTAACTTTTTTTTTCTTCCTTGCAACCCAACCAAAGTCAAGTCCCTGCTAAAGTGATGTAAAATCAGTTTTCAGTTCTAATTAAGCAATCTCTTGGGCTTACCTCTTCAGGAAGTTCAGCCTGGATGATCTGCTCACCAATATCATGATCTACTGGGTGTCAGGCTGCATTGTCTCCTCGATGCGTTTCTACAAGGAGAACTTGCAGAAGGGGATAGGCACACAGAAACACGAAAAGTAAGTGTGGCTTCTTCTCTTTAAATATTTTGCCCTGATCTTAATTTTTTGGTTGCAGACAGATTGCTCATGCTTTACAGGTTTCTGAATGGTGAGGAAAAATACTGCTCTGTCACAGCATTCCTCTGCAAGACAGACCTGGTAGTTGATGTGCTGTGTTGTGCACGGTGTTTAGGTAGGAATCCTGAACCATCAGTGAGGAGATCTGACTGCAGGCACTGCCTGGGGGCCTCCCATTCATGGAATATCCACGTACTTCCTGATTATATTTTGGTTACTAAATTAGCTCGTGACTGAGTCATGCAGTTGGTTTTGTTTAGTTTAGCTGCTTGTAGCTTTAGTACTTTTCTGGACACACTTAGCCTATTCCTGCAAAAGGCTGAAGACCTTCCTTTGGAAGCAGCTTCAGCATGCTGACAGGCTGCATCATTCAGGAGTCAGAGAGACTGATGTGCCTGCTGCTGCACAGACTCTTAGGAGAGGAGCTTGGTTGCGTACACTTGTGTCAGCTTGAGTATGAGAGAAAGCAGAAACCTGCCCCGAGGTATTTGCAACCACAGCTTAGTGCCATGGTATTTATTTAGCTGTGAAATGATGCTCCCAGGAAGCTGACTCAGTTCCTGAAGCTGTTGTGGCTACGCTGTGGGCAGTATCTTGCTCCAGTTCTGCCGGCACGAGATGAGCTGTGTGAGCCTCTATGTGCCCAGAGGACAGAGTCTCAAAGTCTTGTGTAGAGTTCTGACCTCAGGCTCCCACTGGCTACGTGCCCAGCACTTTTTGTATCCACATTTTAAAGTCTGTCACTTCTTGACAATGCAGCTGATGTATATGGGATGTTTAAACCTAGAAAATGTAGCTCTTAGAACAAGCACAGATCATTGACACCCCTCAAATGCAGTTGCTTCCTTACACTTCCTCATGTGCAGAATGTTTTGTACTGTGCATTTGGCCAGTTAAAAGCAAGAGCTGCTTTACCAGGTATAGTCTCACATTTAGAAATGTTGCTTCTGAACTAGTCTAGATTATTATTATTATTCCTCTCCTCTCTCCCCCTTTGAAGTAATTCCTGCCTTGCCTACCCTCTAGTTGTCCTGCCAGGCTCAGCATGTTTGTTTGAATGGTTATCTTCTTTGTAATCTTCTCTGTAATCTCTCTCCAGCCCATGTCAAACTGTGTGCTTGCCCCTAAATACATGACTCTTGAGCCCTGTGTGAGCAAGAGGAAATTTGCTTCCCACCACTTCTCATGGCTCTCCTCTCTATTTCCATACTTCTGACCTTCATGCCCTGGATCCCTTGCCAAAATTGCCTTAATATCACTGTATGCAAAAACAAAACAACCAAACAAGGTTTTTTTTCCTCAGGAATTAGAATGCTGTCTTCAGTTTTAAGATCTGGAAGTTAAATTTTAATTGCTTAACAAGGGTGTGCCCAACTTAGGAGCATTTCCTTGGGACTTCTGCTTTGTTGCAGATTTAAGTGTTTGGAAGATGGCAATGATTCTCTCTCCTCTCTCAGGCTCACAGTACAGGTTCCCACTGGCATTGCCTCCTTCCCTAATGAAATCCTGCACACCCCCCAGGCTTGGGCCAAGAAGAAATACACCAACATCGTCTCCTTCCACTTCATGCCTCGAGGTGGCCATTTCGCAGCTTTCGAGGAACCTGAACTCCTTGCTAAAGATATTCTGCAGTTTGTTGGGAAAGTAGAGAAGGAGCAACTCTGGAAAAAGAAAGGGGAATAACTTCCCTAAGAAAAACAGCAGGGTAATTACTTTTAGCTTAGCACATGTACAGGGCTTACTAAGTCTACTGTAATCCATGTAATTAGATCTTATTATTGACCAGATGGGAGCAAGGATGGCAAGAAAAATGCAGTGTATCTCCATGAGGTACTGCCATGGGGACCAGCAGATTCAGGGTTGGGTTTTTTTTTTGTTCAGTTAGGCTAAGAAAGTAGCATGAAGAGTACTTGGCTGTCTTCTAAAATGTGTTCTGTAGTATTCTTGACTCTTGCTTTGAGATTGAAAAATAGACCTCACAACTACTAATGTACCTAGTAACAGTTAAATTGTTATGAAAGGCTTTTTTTTTTCATTGCAGCAGTAAAATTTGAGTTGCTGTAAGTATGAAGTTCCTCACATAAAGAGTGGGGAGCAGCCTGGCAAGACCTAACTTGCATGAGTGCATCAGTCAATCAGCATTGTTGATTTACAGTACCTTTAAATTGCCTTCTGCTGGCTGCCTTTCTCTTCCAGCCTAGGCTGTTAAGCAGCTTCCTGGCTGTGAAGAAGCTGGACTGCCCTGTGCCAGGCTCCTGGGATGTGAGGAGCAGCTGAAACACACAGGTGCCTGTGGCTCAGTCCAGGAGGAGGGGCTGGGTAGGAGTAGCTACAGCCCCAGCTACCTCTGCACTAAATTTGTACTCTTAAATCATAGCCCGAGGGAGGCTCAACACATTGTGGCTTTGCACTGCTTTTGCAGGGCTCTTACTAAAGAATAAAAACATGATGAATTCAAAATTAAAAGAAAAGTGCATTAATTTTTTGAATAATTACTGTGTGATTCTTTTAATTCTTTTAACAGCTGAGATTGTGCTTGATACCAGCTAAGAGAAGCATCAGCTCAGAACCTATCAGTTCTTTTCTGCATCTGTCACAAAGGTCAGATTGAAGGCAAACTGGTCAAAGAAAATTGAAGGGCTGTATGGCTTTCCTAGCTACTGTCCCTAGTGTGTGCAGCTGAGCTTCAAACAGGTCTTAAACCATCTCCAGATGACTGATTTCAGTGTGGTTTTGTTCTCCAGTCACTTCTGATGTCCTTCTCTACTTCTGAAAGCACAGGGCAATACAATCTATCAATAACACTTGCATGGGTTAGTATTATTTCACAATATTAATTGGAATGGAAGCTCAGAGCCACTCAGCAGATCCAGGCTCCATCCCACAAGGCTTTCCCACAAGATTCAAGCACACCACGTAGTCTGTTTCACAGAAGGCAAGTGGACTCTCCTGCTGGGCACATTCAAATCCCAGTGCTGAAAGCCACCACCAACCCCAACAGAAAACCATTAGGGCAGATGGGCTGTGGACCAGCCTGGATCAGCTTTCTGAGCTCCCTTTCCTCAGCCTGCTGCACCTGGGTGCCAGTAGAGTAAGGCAGAGGAGCTCTCAAGTGTCTCTACTAGATCTGGTCCTCAAGCTGTTCTTGAGTTCTTTAAGACAGTTAGTTACCTGCTTCCAGGATAGTAGTGAGCACTAATTCCACACTTACTTGTAAATGCTTTCATTCAGTCAAAATTTGTGTCCTCATTTGCAAAATATTGTGTGATGCAGGCCAGTCTGTTTTGAACACTCAGGAGGAAAACACAGAATCATTCCCTTTGAATTAGGCTCTCCTTGGAGAAGACCCTCTCCAAACTTATTCCAGGAGCAGTACAGTGAAAGAGAGTTCCTTATTCAGGAGGAATTGGCTCACCTCTGACAAGAATAGCTGCTACAGGCACCAGTACACAGCCTCCTGCACAAGTCTTGAGTTGTGACCCTTTGGTTTTGCCTTTCCTCTGTCCCCTGTGTGGCCTTACATTTCAGAGAGATCACCCACCCCTCTCCTGTTAGGGCACATGCAGACAAGTGCTGTGGTGTGAGTGAGCTCTGCCACACCTGAGAGCACTCAGCTCTTCCCCAGGGACTGCTCAGCCACCACACAGGTAAAGGAAGGGGGAAGGAGCTCTGCTGTGTGATACCTGCCAAACCCCTTTTCAGATGGGGGTGATGCATCTTCTCTCCCCCTTCTGGAGCAGATCTGCTTGAAGGGGCCCAGGCTCGATGGAAGGAGGCACAGCAGGACTCTGGTTTGGGATCTGTTGTCACAGCAGCTCAGCCAGGCTCAGTCAGTCATCAGCAAGAGCTGGACAGAAAAGGAGCATCTGTAAAACCCTTCTCTTTTCAAATGTGCCTCCCTGTGCTCAGCACTCTGAGTCACTGACAGTGAGCACAGGCAGTACCTGAGCGTGTCCTGCCCTGCTCTGCACACCAGGCAAGTGCTCCTCAGGGTTTGATAAGCTACTGTCTGAAAGAGATACATCTGGACCTAAAAGGTCTAGATTTTAGGAGCTTACAAATGATAATTAAACACCTGATATCTAGCAGAGTTTGTTCTGAATCTCGATGTCACACTTCTCAAACCTTAAGCCCACAGCTACCAGCAGCTGTTGCTCATCACCTACTTACCTACACTTAGTACTTCACTGCATTTTTATCTATGACAAAGTGCAAAAGTATGAAATTAGCTATGCAGCAGCTGTGAAACTTGCCCTTGGTTCCTCTTCCCTTTTCAAAATAACCCTGTGGTTTAACAAACCACAGCCAGTTCCACCACCTGTAGTGCAAGGTTTAATACTAATGAAGTGTCTGTGAGCCAGTGGTAGCATCTGCATCTCATCCTGTAGCAAGCAACTCTCCCAGGAGCCTGAGATCTGGATTTGACATGCACCTTGAGTGAATCCAGATTCACTTCTGATACTCTCTGGTACTGGCTACAGGCAATTATTTGGTACAGATAACCAGAAATAGTTTTAATATTTCTGTTAGCAAGTAACTGCCTGTCAGATTATTGCAAGAATAATAAGCAGTACAAAAGGAGTCCTGCTCTGTTACAATTGTTCTTATTTATGTCAGCCAGGGGAGAACTTGCCATGCAGCCAGGGAATTTTCTCTAAAAAGGCCAAATGTGATGCTCTTGGGCCAGCTGAGCTGTTTATTGGGAATAAGGCTCTGAAAGAGTAGCTACAGCCTTCAGGACAACACAGAATCTGGTGACACTTTGATGCTCAAAACATTTTGTTTTGCTCCAGGGCCATTTCTTAGTGAAGCTTCAGTTTCTGGCCCAAAGTTGCCCCAAAGTCCCTGCTCAGAGAAACTGCTGTCCTAAAAACCACACCACATTAAGTTGCTCCAAAACATGCATTTATCCCACGCTGAAACCAGAAGTAGCTGACCTACACCCTGCTTTTTAATTATCCAGTTACAGCCCATTAAGAGTCTTGATAAGGGGTTTGGAAGCTTGGAGATGCCACTGAAAATAAACAACTTGTACTCTGCCTCCCCAGCTGAAGTGCTTTGGAAACTGTCTGTGTCTGCTATGGAAAAATACAAGTAAGGTTGTAATCTTCTCACACAGCTCCAGCTAAACAAACTCCCACTACAACCAAATTTGACTTCTGATTTTTAAACTGCAAACCATGATGTCCTGAAAAATCCAAGCCACCATATGCAGCCTTTGGACAACAATCTTACACAACAAGACAGGACTTCATATACATTAAACAGAAACGTCAGGCATTACTCAGATCATGAATGGCAAAAAATATGAATAGAAATCACACTTTCATATGAAAAGGGAAGTGAAACCATAATTTAATGGAAATTAGAACATGCTAAGCCAAGCATCAGAGTTAACTCCAGATCCATGAGGGCCACCAGCCATCACCACTGGGTCAGCTGCAATTGCTCAGAGGCAGGGCTGAGGTTCAAGGTGGCCAATCAAATGTACAGTTCTGTTCTACAGCAGGTGCAATACATAATATGCACTAAATGAAGATGCATTTTTGTCTGAAAGTGGAATGGAAAGCTCCTCCTGGGTGCTGTGGAAAGAGACAAGGAATAAATCCATATTGATTTCAGTGTAGCTTATTTTAAAACACTGAGAAATGATGCCACTTGTTTTACTTGCTGTAATAGCACTTCAAGGAACATAAGTCACACTAAAACTGTCTTGCTCAGGATTAGTTTTCCTTCATGGAAGAAATACCCTGTGCAGTGCCAGACAGCCCTGATGGTGTTATGCCAGTGCTGCTAGAAGAATTAGCCCCATTACAATTGTCAGTTGTCTTCTGGAGAGCAGTTATTTATAAACAGATCTGTGCTGAGTGACAGCTCCTGCCCCTGGCTAAATTCAAACCTCAGGCTTCCAAACACCTTCCTGACTGGATTTAAAGATGCTGAGGGTGCTCGTGCCCTCCCTGTGTTTAATAACTGAATCTCTGAGGTTTTGAGGATATGATAACAATAAAAGAGATTTAAATGATGAGTTTCTGCCACCTGAAATGAAAGATAATCCTTTGCAGCAGTAGTTCAAACCACTGCAGGTGATCAGAGGGAGTGCAGCACAGGGAAGAGGTGAAGAGAAACAGGAAGGGACAGACTCCAATCAACCACCCAGTCAGAGAACCAACAGTCCTTAAGCTCTTTTCCAGCCAAGCCTGCATTGTTGGGGTGGTTTTGTGTGCAAACACATTTGTACCTCTTGAGTCCTAGAAATTCTTGTACAGGAGCTAAGGTCCACCCCTGCATTCTGGTCTCAGTGGAAGCTTTTTTATCACCCCAAGGCTTTTGTGGCTCATAAAGATTTTTGCAGTGATCAGAAGGCAATCCTTAACATTTCAGAGAAACCAGAGGCAAAGAGGGTTTAAGCAGTACCTCACCCAAACTGAGCAGAAGAACCCACTGCAGAACACAGATGATGTCATTCTCCTAATTTCTCCACTCTTTTTCTTTTTGAAGATAAATAAATTATTCCAATTAAAGGTGCTCAATTGGTTTCTCAATTTTTGCCCTTTTATTCCCAGCAGATTCTGATTCTCATCTCAAAAGGGAATGAATTCTTCCTATTTTAGGAACATTTTTGAAGTTACAGATTTAAAATATAAAAGCAAAGAAAACCCTACTTCATTCTCTAAATCTAGAATCCTATCATAAAAAATTTCAATGCCTGCAATGAAATTATGGTACTTAACAATTCTTTAAATCACTTCTTTTTCCATTTTCATAGATAGTTGCTGGTTTTATTTCTCTATGTCTGTAGATGGAGGGGGGAAAAATACTGATAATTTGCCTTAGGGGAAAAAACCTATTTAGAATTCCAAATAAGTTTTGACATCGAACATCTTCACTTGAAATAAGCAACTCAGTGCTTTACATTTCAGGAGAGCAGGCTATAAAAAAGCCAATCAGTCTGAAAATCCAAGCATAAACCACCACCAAATGCATGAAAGATTTTCATACAGAAGGAAGGCCAGCTGTGTACAAAAATACATCTTTTTTACATTCCCTCAGCTCTCAGTCTTCCTCCTGTACTGCAACTTTTTTTTTTTAATTTCAATGAACATCTAAGAAGCACAACAGATAGGTACCTTTCAAAGCCCCTAACTCCTATCAAAAATTTTCACCCTTTTGTGCCACTGTGTAAAAATGGGAGGTTCACAGCCACACAGTAATGATGAGACAGCAACAAAATCTGGCTCCTGTTTTATTTAGGAGCACCTTATGACATATCATACATTGCACTTCCAGAACTCTATCTTCAACATCACTTGTGAGAAGAGTGCTTTCATTAAATATTAACCAGCACTTAGTTAACCACTGAATCTGGGAGCAGATACAAAAATTTCCCTCTCTCCTTCTTGGCTATTTACAGTCCCACCCATTTCCACTTGAATATCACAGATCAGGACAGAACGTTCCAGGATATCAGATCTTGCCACCACTGTTCTGTGACTTCTCAGAAAAAGCAATTTCATTTTGAGATCTGAACCTAATCATCAGCTCACAATCTGAAAGATAAAATTGTATTAATGCCCTAAGACAACACTATCATGTCTGTGTTATGTATATCACACACCATTTCCCTAAGATGTGAGAGCTAAGATTGGAATGAAGCTATGGACTCCTGCAGAGCACAAACTCTGTATCAGCCACCATTTCCAAACCAGAACTTTAGTGGAAAGAGAACTGCATCCAGAACTGAAGCTGGAACTATAATTAGCTTTTTCTTAACACAGAGAATGTTACTTCCCAGTAGCCATAAGAGTTGGAAGAGTTTAGTGATGGAGGCACAATGAGTAGGGAGAAGCAGCTTCCTATACTACACCAGTTAATTCACATTTACTGTTTCATCAAAAGAATCAAAAGCTAATTCTGCTTCAGCTGGATCTTGATGCATATTCTCTCCAAGCTACAAATGGTAACAGACTCTTCTGACAGAGAAAAGTGAGGATAATCCAGGAGCTCTGTGTTTAAGCACTAAAAACTTGGGAAATTGTATTGGCTGCAGCTGAGATGCTCCATTCCAACCAACCAGGATGTGGGAGGACTTCACCCAAGAACCAAAAAATTATAGGGAAGAATGTTCCATTATAATGACCCAATCTTCAGTCTCTCCACTTTTAGTTGTATCCTTTCCATTTTTATCCTTCAGACAGCTGTCCTCAGAAAGAAAAAACCCAACTTCTGTACCTCTGAAATATCTGAAACAGGCACTTGCAGCTGTTACAGACAGGTGACAAGCAGAATCCTTCAAGAAGTCTTGTCTAGATAAGACACAGAAGGAATTTGCAAGACCACTTTCAGATAAGACACATGACCCTGGCCATCATTTGGAATTAAAATTGTGCATTTCCTTGTATTGTTGCAGTTTTGAGACAATAAAGGGTATCTTTTCTCTGTAGTCAATAGACCCCCTTCTCCCCAAATCTTTTGTGCCTCTCATCTAATTTTTGCCAAAAGCCAGACAAAACTCTGTGGTCTGTTGCTTCTGGGACAAGCCCACCTTCCTGAAGAGAAGTTTTCCAAAAGTAAAAGGCTTCTGAGCACTCATAACCAAATTATCTGTAGAACAGACACAAGAAAGCTTCAGTTGTGCTGCCAGCATGTGTGGGCCAGCAGATCTGGGAACTGGACCTCTGTGAAGAGCCAGAAAGAACACAGCCTATGCCACACTGGGGCACTTGGAAACTTAGCCAGCACAAAGATCTGCTTTTGGCACAGGATATGGGAAAAGCCCAGAGGAGAACAAAGCATGAACGTGTGCACCTAATGCAAATGAGAAATTGCAATAATTTGGGTGTTGAGGATGTGTTGTAAGAGGGCTGGAGGTGAGCCAGATTGGCCTGGCACACAGAATCCTGGCACAGAGCTCTGTGTATCCAAGCAAGCCAAGGTTTCTGAGCCTCAGCAAACCCTGTAGCATTTTCCTCACCCTGGAAGAAATTCACCTTCCTTGCAGTTTGTGCAGAAATGTACTACCCAGTCGCACAGTATCAAAAGAGCTCCACTCTCCGGAGTGGCAGAGGCTGCTCCCCTCGGCTGTGTCACGGAGAATCCCATCCCAGACCAGGCTCTGGGGCTTCCTCCTGCGGAGGGTGGGGTTGTCCGGGACTCTGCTCCCCGGAGCACCACCGGTGGTGGCTGCTGGAATGCCGGGAAGGACTCAGCAAGGAGCGGGGTGGGGGAGGCGCTGCTCCAACTGAGCAATGCGAGGCGAGCAGCAGGCGCTGGATCCCAACAAATATGGCTTCTGGGAGCCACAATCAGCAACTCCAGCTGGGCCATTTGCTTAGGCCGCCTGCCAAAACGTTTATAAAAAGAACAGTAAAGAATGTGCCACGGCTTTAAGTATGAATTTCAAATACAGTGCAGCCAATATCCACATTTGTTGAGGCTTCCATCCCTCAGCTTTTCTCTAGGGCTCAGGCAGGAATGCAAGGAGTTTCTCCTGCTGATCTAATTTTATCCCCTCGCAGATATCCACCAGCACGAAGGAATGAAGCAGAGCCAGGGCAGTTTCCTAATTGCTTCCAACTCTCAGAGAGGGACCCAAAAGATAACAGCGAAGCAAGCACAACACAGCAAAGTTGCTAAACCAGCCTATAATTCATGTGCTGCTGCACACAGATCTTGTGATGATTTCCTAATAGGTGACCCCAGCCTTTTCTCCAGCCTGTCCTAAGACCAGAGACATTTCTGAGTTTAACTGCAACACAGCACAGTGGCAAACAGGAATGGCTGCTACACAATAAGTGAACTATGCAGGTGGTTTCCCCATCAGCCACATGAGCTGGTTCCTCAAATGCCAACAGTGACTATTCAGCAAGGTATAACTTTCCATTACCTAGGAGGTTTTCCATATTCTGTATCTGAAGCACCCTAGCATGACTGGAGGTGGGTTTATTCGAGTTTATCCGAGTTCACAGGAGAGCTGGCCTTGCCTGTACTGAACTTGTGCCAGCCAAAAGGAGTGTCACCACCAAGGTTCAACAACCTCCCAGGCACAAAAAGGAAATCAAATCAATAAAGGAGAGTTTTTGTCCTCAGTATGACACACAGAACCTCACAGTGAGTACCAAAAGTTATTTGTTCAAAAAAGTGACTTACATCACAGAGCATAAAACCCCCACAGTGCCAGCCCAGTAAACAGGTCAAGTGTGGAAGCTGAATGATTTGATTCTTCAATAAGCACACACATAAGCACATCCACTGCTGCTGCAAACACCTGGATGAGACAGGATAGTGCAGCTAGAAATGAGTCAGAACAATCACAGGCTTCTGATCTAATTAACACAACAGGCTGCCTCCTCCTCATGACTTCACATCTGTGTGAGAGACTCACAGATAAGTAAAAAATGTGGAGTCTGTTGGGGTTTTTTCTTCTTGGTTTGAACACCAACCTGGAATGGCAGTGTGTGCACAAGGTACACACCACCTCTAGTAATGCTGTGATTGCTAAAAATCAAAATGCACACACACATGTACACAAAGCTCTGACTAAACTGCACCACTGAAGTGAGAGTATAAAATAGGCTGACAAATTTATGCCTCTGCCACTAGACAAGGCTCCTCACCTGCCTTTTAAGAACCAGGAGCTTCAGCTAACAGGATGGGTTTGTAATCAGAGGGATCAGAGCTCCACAGGGTCCCTCTTGCAGCGGGCAGGTCTCATGCTCAGCACTTGCCTGAGTGCTGTTCTTGGGAAGCTGGAGGCAGCCCTGAAAGACACTGAACATCTGCACACATTTATGGCACAAAGTGTCCTTCAATCTCAAGATGTTGCTGCTTCACAGACATGCTAGAAAACATCAAATTCAGGAAATAACAGTTTAACAGCAAGCAAGGAAACAGAGGGCCAAAAGAGTCTCCTAGCCAAAGGTCACCAAGATTCATCCCCTGGAGAAATCTAAAAGTACTCAAATTCCTTATGGGACATAGTGTCATTCTAAGGCTTGTGGCAGTGCTCTTATGAAGAGTTCATGAGCATGCTGTGAGGCAGCCAGCAAAATGACTGTTTCAACACACAGAGAAAAGAATAAATAAGTCAAGACAGCCTGAAATGTTTCTAAATTCAGTGTTTTATTGCTCTGTGATTATTAGTTACACTCTGACACATTGCACTTCAGAATAGATTAGCACCTACTACATAATTAAAAAACTTAGTATCTTACAGCTCATATAATTGGCACTATGGAGAAAACCCAGAGATCTGTCCTTTTAACCCAAGATTAAAAGAGATAAAATGTTTACATCCTTTATTGTTGGCAGGTGAACTTTCATTGTGGAAGGCCCTTAAAAATAGTGAACAGAAACTAACAACCTAAATGCCCTCCAAAAATACATAAAAACAGTATCAGATAAATCACTCCCTTCTTTACACCAGTCTTTGCTTTGGTACTTTTAGTACCCAAGTGCACAGTAATTCCCTCATTTCTTTCAAGGAAAAAAGTAACATGATCAAGACTACACTGACTACTTCGAGTGAAAAGAGGAGAGACTCCCACACACCATTCTCAGCACCCACACAAACAGCATTTTCATCAAAAGTGGCATTGTCTCGGGATTTAACACATCCCAAGAGGTTTATAAATAATGAACTTCGGGGGTTTTTAAAAAGGGAAGAATTATTTTGAATAAATAAATGGCAGCTCTAATAGCTGCTTTGGCTTTGGTGACCAGTTATCTATATGCAGCATAAGTTATCTTCATAAGGCAAGTGATGAGATAGCAGAAGTGAAGTCCCTGAGGATCAGCATCTCCATGTTCAACTTGTTTGTTTCACAACGTGTGTAGACAGCCTGGAAAACAATCAGTCCCAAGGCATCTGCTTTTTAATCTCCCAGCACAGCTGCAGACCACACAATGAATTATTTCTGTACCTCTTCTGCAGGCAGGAATACATAAACAACGCCGAATACTTCAGTAGGAGGTGGCAGGGAGTCAGTGCTCCCAAACCTGGGCCAAGTGCTCCACCTTGCGTTCGTCCTGGGCACTCAGAGCGAAGCTCCCGCCGCCTGCTCCACGATCGCAGCTCCAGGGGCGTAGCTTCTGATCCCTTCTGCCGGGGAACAAGTGTTGTCCATGGTGCCGTACGACTGCTGCTCCGCGGGGGCCAGCACCGTCCTTTCTGTAGGATGAGGACGCAAAACCTGGGGGACGTACATCTGAAATCACAAGTGGAGGGGTTTAGCAGTCTCTCAAAGCACAGTGCTGGGAAAACTCACCCAGGAGAAATTTCCCCCTTGTCACTCTTCTTTTCATCCTTTTCCCATTCTTCACCTTAGCACCTCAGGCCTTGTGCACCCTGCTGGAGGCTTCCTGGTGCAAGGCTCACCTGCAGCTCTTGACTGTGGCACAAAGGCCTTTCCTTCTACCTCAGTCCTACATCCTTCTCAGTGACACGGCAAGCCAGACCCGCTACACGTCACAGCTTTCAGAGCCAAAGCAGTGGCAAGTGGCTGTGTTTGGCAGCTGTCCAGATGTGAGGCTCTGTCTGGGGCAGGGCACAGAGCACAGCACACAGCACACAGAGCTGCTGGAAGCAGAAGTGTCTCAACTACTCCTAAAGCAGCAGCCGAGGTACTTCTGGAACACCACCTGGGAGCAGCCAAGGAGCCCAGCTGCAGAACTCTCTGGTCCCACATGCACATGGGAAATCCCACAGTCCACTCAGACTGATGTGTCCTACATAAGCTCTTTGGTAAGCAGGGTGAGAAATTAAGTTTTTCTAGGAAATGTAAGGGAATGTTAGTAACTCTTAGCTTCTTACAGAAGATGTTGGGACTGTTGGTACATCTGTGTCTTTTCCTCTTTCACCTTGTGTGTCTTCTATCTGTAACCAGCAACAGGTGGGGAAAGAAAGAGAGAATATCAAACTGGTGAGTGAATACAATACACACAGATCATGAGCACCCAAAAGCTGCACAGACAGATCTCACTGCAGTTCTGGTACTCTCTCCTCCAATCCTTCTACACAGCATCATAGAAAGGTTTGGAAGAGACTTGGACTCTTGGAAGAGACTTTAGAGATTGTCTAGTTCCAATCCCTTGCCATGGGCAGGGATGCCACCCACTAGACCAGGTTGCTACAAGCTCCATCCAACCTGGTCTTGAACACTTTCAGGGATGAGGCATCCACAACATCACTGGGCAGCCTGTGCCAGTGCCTCAGCAACTTCACAGCAAAGAATTTCTTCCTATTACCTGATCTAAACCTCCTGTCAGTTTAAAGCCATTGCCCCTTGCCCTGTCACTACACACTCTTGTAAAAGGTCTCTCTCCACCTTTTTTTGTAGCTTCCCTTCAAGTACTGGAGAGCTGCAATTAGGTCAAACCAGAGCCTTCTCCAGGCTGAACCACTCCCAATTCTCTCAGCCTTCCCTCACAGCAGAGGTGCTCCATCCCTCTGATGAACTTGGTGGTCTCCTCTGGACTCACTCCAACAGATTCACATCCTTCCTGTACTCTGGACCCCAGCTCTGGATGCAGCACAGCAGGTGCTCACCAGAGCAGAGCAGAGGGGCAGAATCCCCTCCCTCAACCTGCTGGCCACACTGCTGGGGATGCAGCCCAGGATACTTTTTCCATAGTGCTCTTTTCTCTCAAATTCAGTTCCTGCAGACACCTGCCAAGCAGCCTACCTGCACTACAGGCCTTCTTCAGCCACCTTACCATGAACCTTTGTGAGCAGACACTGCCAGCAGGAAGGCATGGACAGCCCAGCAGGAATAGCTGGTGCTCTGTCAAGCACACAGATAGGTGATGAAAGGTCAGGTATCCATCACTTACCCTGTAATTCAGTGGACTCAGGTACTTGAAACAGCCAAAACAAGTGTAAGCCAAGCAAATAACAATAGTGATGTTGACCACCAGCAAGGTAAACATGGTTGTAGGTGCTTTAAAACCTAGAAAAATATCCAGACAATATAACGTAAAAATGCATAGCAGAAAAAAACAACAAAACAAAAACAAAGGCTTTATTTGTCTTCCCCATTTCCAGAAGCCCTGTGGATTTTTTTTTCCTTAGAGGAATGAGCAGCCCACTTCCAGCCACAAACAAGAGAATGCCATTATACACAAAGTTCTCCTATTTTTTCTAGAGGCCAAGAAATGTTGCTGTAATACTTGAATGATAGACAAGACTCATTGTGATTCTTCTCCTCCCTCAATCATCCATTCTGGACCCACTTCTTAAATACTTTCATTAATATCTGTGGAATATAATATTAATTACACTGATTAATTATGATGATGGCACCAAATTGGATGGTTTGCAAACAGCTCAAAGGGGTGGGAGAAGAATCAAAATTATCTTGGCAGATAAGACCACTCCACCTGATTTAAAGAATCAAACAAAAAAAAAATCAGCAAGATGAAACTGTATGTAGAAAACAGCAAATAAGTACAATTTGGAAGGAAAAATTAAATGTAGATATGAGGGATAACAATAGCACTGCAGCATACAATTGCTGGAAAGCAGTCAATAGTGGGATGGTATCAAAGGACATAGGAAGAGAGGAAAATGAGAAAAGAGACAAGTCTCTGGCACCTATACAAAGTAATTCAGTGCTACTGATCCTTCAGCTGAGTAGCCTTGTCTGTGATAAAATATGGACAGAACTGGGAAGAATCCAAGGAAAAAAATCAAGAGAAACAGTAAATATGAACTAGACTGAAAGGTAAGTTTTAGCTCAGAGAGAGTGCAATAAAACTATAGGAAAGAACATGGTTGCCTAGTATGGAAAAAGTATTAAAGATTACAGTGACTTCCTATTTTCCAGATCCACTGGGGAAATATTCTAAAGAGATTAATCTCATTTTGCAGTAAAGATGACTTGAATAGGATAATAGGAACAAGTAAACAGCACTACAAACCCTCGCTGTTTCCAAGCTTCTTCAGACAAAAGAGGCAACACCAACCCTCAGACATTTTTGTGGTAACCCCAGGATATGCAGTGGCACAGAACAGACAAGTTTTACACTTTAGCAGGTTATCAAGGCTCTGCACAGGTCTGTTCACAAGGGGAAAACCGCCACACACATGCAAAAAAACAAACCAAAAAAGCCCTATAAACACATCACTATTCAAACCAAAAAAAGGAAGTGAAAAACCCTCCCTATGGGTATTCTGGAATGTCCTTCAGAGGAGGTGGTTTTTATAAGCACAGGCTACATGAGTATTTATCAGATGGTGAGGTGTGTCTTCAGCAAAGCCATGGTGCTTTGGTGCAAACCACGAGGCAAACAGCAGAGATTAGGGAAGGAAAATCTCCCACATCAGTTTTCCCTGCACTGTCTCTTCAGAACTCTTGCCTGCCAACAGCTCTGGAGAACACGGGATTCAAGTGACTGTTCCAAGAGATGGGGGTTGAACTGCATATAGGGCCTCCTCTCCTCTGTGCTGAGAGGCCCAGTGGTGGTGCAAGTGTAGGATGGATGGACAGACAGATGGGTGGCATAAGAGCTGAGGCATACAGGCACTGAGAAGGAAAAAGACGACACCAGTACAGCCTATCACCTTCTATAAGCAGTCAGGTGGTATTTGATCCTGACTGAGAATTGGAGGAGAGGTTTTCCAGCCTTACATTAATATATAAGGAGTGAGAAACCAGGGTGTTGTCACTGGGCTCTGCAACCAGACTGAAACACCCTTATCAAGCCAACTATACAAGTCAATGGCCAAGCAATCAAGCTTTACACCATAAACTGATCTCTTCTGCAGATAAGGAAGCAGAGCTCTCTTACCCTTCCTTCCTTCCTTCTTTTTGGCACTAGAAGCATCAATAAAATCAATGACAATGAAATCAAAGTATCAAATTCCTACCTCTCAGACTGCCCTGTGCTCTGTCAAATCACCAAACAACATCCTGTAAACAGGATCCTTTACACTGACCAAGCCAAACACCATAATCCAGCCTGTGTTTTCCATTATTAAGGCTCCTGACAAATGATGGTTTTACCATGCAGAACTAGAAAACATTATAACAAAGAATTCATTTTTACTTCACCAGGATTTCCTTCCTAATAATTAAAGAGGTGCATCAGATGCCGAGCACTTGGAGTTGATTTTTCTAAAGCATGCTCTAGAAATTCTCCTGTTAATTTAGAGGACACAGATTTGATGGTCCTCCTGGTTGCAAAAGCAGCTCTCACAACAAAGAAAAAAACAAGCTCTCGAACATAAAATAATGCAGGAACAGGTACTCAAATCCAAGGACAGCCTGAAGCAATAGTTCCAAGTGCCTCTTACCTCCACAGGGAGTTTTCCCTATCCCTAAAGTTGGATGACAGCCTGCCAACAATACCTTTCTGACTACTGGTCTGCTAGAAAAGACATTGCAAACATGGTCATTTGTCATGAGGGCACAACACAGTTAATTATCAGGAGCTACCTTCCAAAGAAGGGGAACACAACCCTTCCAGCATCACTGACATCCTCATTCCATGCTGAATGCTTCCTGCTGTATCATGGATTAAAAACCCATAAGCTGTTGCTTACCTTTTCTGACAAAGCTGTTGGTGCAGCACAGCCAATACTATCAATGCCAAGTATTTGCAAAACACAGAATGTCCCTATTTTCAAAATAAATTACACACAAACCATGAGGTTTAAAATTACAGTGTGGAGAAGACAGTCACCATCTCACTGCAGTCTTCCACATAAAATTTGATGGATGATGTAGGACACACGAGGACTAGCATTAACCAACATTTTAGCATTTTTTCCTGAGTGATGGCAGTACAACCAAGGCAGCAGCCAATTCATCCAGGCAAATTAAACTTATGCTCAGGCTACACAAATGCAGGTAGTGAAGCCAGTGATCATCTTACTATAAAGAGCTAATTTCTGAAGAGATTTTTGTTTCATGTAGTGATTTTTACTGTCTGTCACTTCACAGCCCAACTGGCCAATTCCAAGTATACTGATTTAAGGAATACAGGATGTCCTGTGAAATTATGAAACATGGAGCCCATGCTAACATTCTAATATATCAGCCATCTCCATCAAAGGTTCTTATGCAAATCTTGTGTAGTTCAGTGCCACAGGCAACCACCATGACCTCTCTTTTAGGGAAGGAAAAAGAAAAGCCCACAAAGGTTATGAAATTTCACATCTAATTCAGGGAAGCTGTCAAGAGAGCCAGGAGCAGCTTCTAAATGGAAACAGGTAATGCTTACCCAGCCGCACAAATGAGTAAAAATAGAGCCAGAAAAGGCAGAGGATTGGAGCTGCCAGGGCCTGATTGACAGCTGCAAAGTGCATCTTCTTCTCCAGCTTGGCAGGCAGATAGGCGTAGTAGAGGTTGTGACGGTCCACCATGTGCTTCAGGAGTATGTAGATCAAGCCTGGCAGGGAAAAGAGGAGAGCCAAGCAGAGGCTGTTGGAGATTTGATAAAAAGCAGCAACTCTGTGAGGAGATCTACACTAACCAGGTGAGTGGAAATGCAGATACCAGTGGTGGGTACAGCCCAAACACAAGCACAGCTGCACAACAGCACCTGCTCCTAAGCTTGTTGCAGTCCCCATCCCTCCCATCTCCACACACTTCTCTGTGCTGCCTTGTGCTCCCAGGGAGAGCCCAGAGCTCCTTGTGAGTGCTGGCACATGAGGCCAAGCCAGTAGGGAAGACTTTCCAAGTCCCACTGTGCTGGTAAGGAAGGCCTGACAGTGGATTAGCATCTCCCTCTCAGCCTTCACCAGACTGATGACTGGATTTCAAGTCACCTATTCCTTATCCAAACAAACAGCCAGCAACTCTGTGGCAGCTATGAATTGCAACAGCTCTGGGATGCAGTGGCACATTCAGATATTTACAACTGCATACAAAACTGAATGCAAGTAAATATCAATTACACTGTTACATAAAAATTGGACACATTCTCCCAGTAATAAAGTTGTTGATTAAACCAGTTCTGAACAATACCTAATTTAGATAATTATCTTGTATCTAGCTCTGTAACGTTGTGGATTAGCAAATGAAAATACCAACTGTATAAAATTGTTTAGCATTACTTATGTCTGATCTAAACCCCTCAGCACCAAAGCCACTACACTCAAATCTGAGAAATAAAATAAACATCTAATAGATGTTAAATATACTTTCAACTTCTAAAGGCAGTACAAGAGCTAATTCATCATCTTTTTCACTGTTCTTCCACAAGAAGGGAAGGAAACTTGCATCCAAGTCCTAAGGATGAATATCAGCATTTGAAAGGAAGTAAGAATGCAGAGCTGGGCCTTCCAAACTTCCCACGTGCCCCATCTCAACCACACAGTGCCCACAGCTCACTGGAAAACTTACCAAAAGGGACAATGATGGGACATGTGATGCTATAGGCCATGATGACAGTGAACACACACAGCATCCAGGCATACATTGCTCCAAATTCATATTCAAATGCCTGTTGCTAGGAACAAAAACAAAACACCCAAAACTCTCAAGTCATCCATCAATGTGTCAGGAGTTAAGAATAGAGTCACTAAAGCAACAATTCACCTTCTCTTATTCTCTCCCCCTGAGAGATCAGTTATTTCCCTAAGAGGCAAAAATTATATAATTAGATGAAGTTTTATTATCTGGACATGCAGAAAAGATGCTGCTTCTTTCGTAGCCTTAAAGTAATTTCTCAGGGAATCTGCATCTACAAGAAGCACCTCCTTAAAACCACAAGGCAGAAAATAATTGTGCTGGACTCAGAACCTTCAACCTCACTGTGGCAGCTGTATACAGGCTTAACTTCCCATTGTAACAATGTCAAGGAATTTCATGCTATAGGATAACACTTCACATGGAAGTAGAAGTCCACCTCTTAAAATGGAATATAAGTAAAAAATATATTTTGCTAGGTGTATGTACAGATTAAAGCAAATTGTACACATCTGCTGGCTGACAGAAGAAATTAACTCTAGACAGATTTTAATTAAAAAAACAACAGAAGTTCAGACTATAAGATAAAATCAGAACTATTCTATAAAAACCAAATCATAAAACTCTGACTTAGAGCTTGATACCTGAAGCTCAGAGCTTGGGGTTTGATTTTTGACCATCTCTGACTTGAATAAATCCCTCCCTGTTATCTGTCCTGCAAATGAAGGGAATATGAACCTGTTGTGGACAAGCCGAACAAAGGCTAAAAAACCCAGAGGTCAGGAGAGGATGGTTAATGGTATGAAGGATGGGTGCTCCCACTGCTTCTGACAAGGATCAATCACTGAACTGCCTCCTGCTAAGGAGGGGCTCCAATACCTGTTTGATGTTTTTCCTCTCTGCTGTGGACTTGGCCATGATCATGCGAATGGTGTAAAGGATGAGGCCCGGCAGGCGCAGCAGCTCCATCCCGTTGCCCACGAAGGCAGAGGCGATCACATAGTTCACAAAGAAGGCTCCCTGGTCAGGCAGGAAGACACATCTGCCAGGAAAGACACCAGACACTCACTGGGAGGAAGGCAAGCACACATAGGAGGTATACAACGTATCCCTATTGCCTTTGGAAATCTCTTATCATAAGAACAAGCACTATATAGCTTAGGAAGTGGCCAGAAGAAATTCTGATAACCCTGCTGTAAAAGAATACTGCAGAGCTATAAATGCAGCCAGGGTAGCATGTAAGAGCCTGGCTGAGTTGCAGTTCAGATGAGGAATTAGCTGTTCACAAAAAGATGCAGCAGCCTGATGGGTGGCTGAGAGCAGACAAGAGCATCATCTGATGTCTGCAAGAGCAACCTGACACAAGATGAGATAAAACTGCAACAGAATAATCATCTCTCCTAACTTAGTAACTCCTAATTGTCTTCCTCTTACCGATTTTGAAACAGCATTTGGAAACCTATGTCCTAATAATTGCATTCTATTCTTTCCCTCCAGGCACAAACACAAGAGCTTAAAATAAGCAGTATCTGCAAATTTGCAATGCAATGTGTGTAAAAACATACATTTTTCTTAAAATTGAGATCCACTGGATTACAGGAAGAGAACTGCTGCAGCTATTTGGTCTCACTGTAATCCTTGGGAAGATTCCCTGCCCATGACATGGAATGATCCTCAGCCACTTCCAATATCTTATCATCCTTTCTGTGAAGAAATTCTTCCTAATGTCTAATCTCATTGTCTCCTCCACTTTTTCAGAAGCTCAACCACCCCAGAGTAGCAACCCTGAGCACATTTTAATAAACACTACCCAAGGACAGTAAAGAGTAAGAAATAATTAATCCCTAAGCATTCCTTTACAAAGGAATAGCAAAGAGAATTATTTAGCCAATACTTACTCCAGCCTAACTGCAGAATCAGACGATTCTCTGTCAAACAGCCAGCGGAAAAAGAAATCAAGGCTGAAAGAAAAATGGTGAATGTAATTCAGTCTCCCACATCTTAGCACTGTCTAAAATTGCTTCTCTTTTTAAGTAGTTTAAATCAAGATAGTGGATAAAGAGAATTTAATTAAATAATTTGAACACTACTTTAGCTTTATCACAGTTACTGATAGCTAGAAGTAAGACTAAAGTACAGCATCAAACAGAACAAAAATGTCTACTTCATATTAAAGTTTTAATGATTCATTTTTAGCAGTTGTTTTCAGATGGGACAAATACATGTCACCCAGTTAGCCAGGGAAACAGTCAAATACTGTAAAGGTGGAAAAAAAGAGGACAACTCCAACTAAAATATAAGACACAGTCAGGAAACTTGGTTCTCAGTTGTGATGGTGACTGTGGGCAACTTTTAATTAGCCATTGATCTTACAAGGTCTTAAATTGCTTTGTTAACAGAAAAGTCAGGCTCTGGAAACTTTTAAGGGCTCTGAGGATCCCAGATGTAAGATGAACATTGAAATCTAATGTGTAGTGACAATATAATTACATACACTGGAGGAAGTGGGGGTATTTTGACTATACCTCACAACTAGAAAACACAAGATGTCTCATTATAAAAGTACTCAGCCATTACTTCATTTAATCATGATTCTTTACCTGGTCAGACCAAGGGAGGGCAGAATCAACACCATAAAGATCAAAAATATGTAGACTTTATGCATCATTATTCTGTTCTCTGCAGATCTATCAACATAAAAAGGCACTGAGTGAGAAACTCATACAAAAAGGTGCCACATGTGAAGGATCTTGCCTGGACAATGTCAGCACCTGTCAGACTTCCAGCTCCCCCTACCATATCACATTGCTACAGGATAAAAAAACAAACCTCTTTGAGATACTCATCAAAATGGACCAAGTAGACTTTCAGTATCTTCTTGGGCAACAAAAATATTGCTGAGTGTGGATGAGCATCGCTACAAGTCTGCACCACAAGCACAGGCATGTGTGACAACCACAGCTGGTCTTTGGTCACCCAGAGACACTCAATCTTGCAACAGCTTGTAAACAAACAGCTCTTCAAGTGTCATGCCAGGAGGGATTAAGCAGTTTGGAAAAGGGCACCACTGCCAAGAAACCAGACACTTAGACAACCTCCTTGCCAAGTGTCAAGTCTTGGGGAACAACATGACACTACTAATGCTATACCCCTACTACAGTGGCAGGAACATGGATCTGGTGACACCCTGTTGTCAGAAAAGTGCAGCACTATGAACAGTTCAGACTCTTAGAGGTGGTATCTGAGAGGGCTTTAAAACCATAGGGGTTTTATTACAGGTAACCCTTGGGCACTGCAAGACCTATCAGTTAACTACACCGAGGCTTGAAATCAGACCTATGATCTCTAGTGGCTTTAGAAAATTATTTTAACTGATTGAGAAGGGCTCAAAGTTCATGTGTGTAGCACATCTACCAAAACAAAGTTGATGAAAAGCATACAGCTGTGACAAATAAACAGTAGACTCTGGACATGATGTCTTAAAAAGGAATGGTACAAAAATTTAAAGGGAAAAAGCAAAATTGACCTTAAAATATAAAAACAAACAAACAAAAATGGCTACAAGCTTTATGGATAAAGACTGAGCGAAGCTGGGATTGAGTGTGAAGTACCATGTTTGGATCTGACTGGAGGCAAACATGGCATCAAATCTATTCCAAACCAAGCTGTGCTGAGTTCTCCAAGCCAGCAGCACATCAGTGGGTTTGACATCTCTGGGGTGCACCATTTCTGTGTGAAAACCTTGCATCAGCACATCTGCTGGGCCTTTGTCCCATAATTCTTCTCAGATCACCACTAATATCCAACAGAGCTGAGCTGTGCACCAGGAGTTACATCCAGACCATTTTGTCATGCCAAACAACAAAAAGATGGATGCCTTTTTTATAAGTTCTCAGCCTGGAGGAGATCCAAACCCACTTGCTCCCAGAGAGCAAGTTAATTATGGGATTAGAGGCACTCCCCATGCTCCTGCTGAAGCTACATCTCCTGAGCTGGCTCATCTATTTCTTTCTGATTAAACACAAAGAAGAGAGAGGTGGGGAGCAGGGGAAAGCATAAGCAAATCATGTGGTCAGATTACACTTGCTGTGTGGGTTATGAATTACCCAAACCCTGAAGTGTAGTTATAACACTAGAAAGAGACAAGAACAGGAAATTCCCTGCTACGAGAGGTCTGCAGATTTGGGAGCCCTCTGAAAGATCAGCACTTCCATTTATTTTAGTAATTCAGCTGATAAGGTAAAAACAGAGCAAAAAGTTGCTTACTTTGTCCAGTGGGACTCCAGCAAAGTTGAGTAATAGACAATTGTTGGTAGCAAAGCTGAGAAGGACCAGAGCAAGAGTGTTGGGAAAAACTGACTGATGACAGGATTCTAGTGGGGGGAAAAATAAATATTAAAAATATCTTCATGCAGTTGTGGTGGAACAGAGATGGTAGTATTTTGCTTTTTTTAAATTATAGCAGGATGAACTGGGGAAATCATATTCAGATAGTCTTAAATTGAGTAGTGAGTGCTTAGCACTAGCATGCAAGACAAAAAACCAAAGTGAGATTGGGAATTAAATTTCATGAGAGTGCAGTCTCACAAATAGATTTTATGTAGTTTACACTAGCTTGGGGAAATATTTAAAAAGAACAGCTTGCAAGTTGCTTTAGCTACAGTCAAACTAGGATCAGATATACATGACATCTTGCTTTGAACCCTATAAGCAAAATAAAAACAGTATTTTACCTCAGAGTTAAAAATCTGAATTTCCTCCCTTCTTATCATAAAAATCAAAATACAAGCTGGACTTGAAATTCCATTTTTTGCAAAATTTTTTGATTACAAAATTTAGAATTATATAAGTTTGGATGGCAAATTTTTACCACAAATACATAAATATGTTCTAATAATATAAAGCCTCAGATAAAAATTACTTCAGACTATTATCCAGGGACAAAGGGGGGGCTAAAGACCTGATTCTGGACTTATGTTTTTAATCAGCAGCTATATAAAACAATCCTGAAACAACTGAAAGTGTACACTAAAGCAATGAAACCCAACCAATTTACTAAAATTTTGCTCTGATCCACATGTATATCCAAACACATGGCAATACTCACATTAAGGTAGTGAATAGGTTTGGTGACATTGAACTTGTCCATGGTTGAGATGATTATGGAAGGAGTAGTAAGAAAAAACAGCACAATAAAAAGAAGCAAATTAATGCAAGCCCATCTAAACCACCATTTCAATCCATGCACTGAAAGGTTTTTCCTGGAGAAAGAAGTAAAAATAACAAAGGCATTAAAACAAGCAGCAAGCATTTGCTGTTAAATAAAGCTATATACTATCTGTCAAGTAACAGGTGGTGCTACTTTTTCTAAACTGAGCTTTCAAAGTTATGTAACGAAGCACTACACAAGTTCCAGTTGCTATTAGAAATAAAGAGAACTGTGCAACCTCTCTTGAATGATAACATAAATTGTGCTTGCAGAACACATTTACTCTTTCATTACACAAACATAATGTCTAATGTAGTTGAGGTTTGGGATGAAACACTTCCCTTGTTCAAGAATACAGAAATGCTAAACAGAAATGGAACAAGAAGAGACAGAGATAGAATACACAAAGAGTTTCTTCAAGGAGAATACCTATCAAGGCAGAATCTACCAAAAAACTGTGATTTGAAACAAAATTTCAAATTTACTGACACTGCATCCCTTCCTGCCATATTAAAACAGCAACCATAGATTTTAAACAAGTTCTTAAACGTTATTTGAGATGGTTGCCAAAAGGACTGGAATGACTTGAACTGCAGTCAAAGCCAAATAGTCAGAACAAACAAAACAAGGATACAGAGGCTCAGTAACATCCCTAATTATGACAAATCTTTTTGTGAACTTGGCAAATCCCTGAGGTCCCTCTTCTTCAAGGTGGGGTGGAGGAGAAAAGAAAAAGAACAGGAAAAAACCACCCAACCAACCCACCCCAAAATACCAAAACCCCACCATTTTCCTCTCTTAGAGATGTTTAGAAAGGTTTGCAACTTCAAAGACTTCAGTGCACTGAGTCTCCCAGACCATTCCTGAGTCCAGTGAAAGAAAGAGGAATGAAGTAGACACACGTGCAAAAATCCTTTTATGAAGAAATCACATTGGACTGACCCTACCCAGACAGCAGCTTGCAAGATTTTTTAATTCATATCTCTAAATAAGACTGCAAATTTTTAAATTCATGTCTCAAAATAAGCCTGTTGCAAAAGACATGAGCTAAGAACCATGTGTTTTTGCCTCATGGTTAAAGATTCTGAACTTGGTTCCCAACTGCAGAATTGTAGTTCTAGAGAAAACCTCTCAATTACCAGAAATCAATAGCACAGTTGCTTTAAAAGCAATTTTCTATTAAAATCATTAGGAAAAAATGTGCTTTAAAAAAAAAAATTACATACAGGAGAAATAGAGTAATTTGTGCATGTTTGTGTCTCACTTGCAGTTTTGGGTTGGGCAATGGAAATGTCACAACAGATTTACTATTACAGAAGAAAGGCTTATATTGACCCAAACCCAAGAGATGTGCAAAGCAAACTGAAAATGTTTAGATATTTTTTAGCCTATCAGCATGACAGATGACAGCACAGGAACAGTTTCATTCATTTGTCTGGGAAATATACTGAGTCAATAAAGATGTTAAATACAGGCCAGAGTTTATAGAGTGGATCAAATTACACTCATCATATGGCAACTCAGAGAAATATATATATATTTTTTGAGGATATTCAGTACTAACATCAAGTTGCTTTCCTCAGATCTCAACAGTAGATATGCACTAGCCTCAAAATATGGAAACACTGAGGGACAGACATAAATAATTTTAAATTTTTGGATGGCAAATCCCTAGTCCATTACCCTGAGTATTGTCCACAGACCCCAAGCTTAATGAAGAACACCAGTAATGAAATTAAAGAGGCAGATCAGCCACGTTCCAACACTACATAAATTTTAATTTAGGGTTAAAGAAAAACACACTCATCTCTGTTAGTCCTGTACCTATTCCAAACCTATACTATCACCAACAAATGGATGTAAGACAGGAATCTTACCAACAAATATTCTCAGGATAAGGAGCATATGTAACCTCCCAGTTGGATACACACAGCTCCCTACTATAGGGTGATGGCTGGGGTTCTCCTTTACACTTAATGCTCTGACATTTGCAGGCATTGAAGTCCTTAAGGATGCTGTAAGGAAGAGAAGGAAGATTTTTCCAATTTTTTACACCTGAAAGTGCTGAATACGTAATGAAAAAGTCCAGGAATAGTGATAAAGGGTTTTGGTTTTTTTTTTAATTTCAATAACCTGTGATCAAGATAGAGTTTAAACAATGTAACATATCATGCAATAATGACCATTATATAAACAGTTGCTATCACAGGCCTGAGATGTGTTTTGCTGAAAATAAAAAGCAGTCTTGGTTTAAACTGTTTACTGCTTCTACCAACATGAACAACAGCAGTGAGTCATGTGGAAAAAAAAATCAAAGCCTGAGAGCATTGGAAAAAAATAAAAGACAGACAGTTTCTTAAACACATCTTTACATAATACAGCTGTTTTCAAATCAAAGTAGACTAATGAAATGAGACTGCAGACTAATCCTTTACACTAGCATCAAAACCAGCCAATTTTGCCTTGAGTACCAATTCTCAGAAGACTTTTTAGCATGCTGGTATTTCCACAATTCAAAATATTAGCCTCTTTCACCCACTCCTAAAATAATCATGGTACTTAATTCTATCTTCTTATGTTACGAGTTGACTGACACTCTAAATATTTAAAGAAAATTTAAACATGCCCAGAATAAATGCTTTCAAAGGTCTTTCAAAGGACAGCAGTGGAAGGACAAGGCACACATTCAGAGACTATTTTATTGCAGTAGCACAGAAACAATATCCATTATATTCAAAATCAGGAGATTTTAAAATCTGTGAACATGCTTGTTTCTCAGTTGTGTCTTAACATACAGAAGACAGAGAACCACACACACGAACACTAAGCTAACAAACATAACACCCAATCCCCAGATCTTTTCCTTACCAGAATTCAAGCAGTGATGTCAGATTGCCAGCATCTTGCAGCAGCAGGTATTTAAGAAAGTTAATTATTCTTTGATAGTTTATTTTAAAAACTACATACAGAGCAGGTTTTAGCCATCATTAAACAAGCTTCTACACCCACCCGAGCCCCCAGAACCTCAGTTCTGCCTTCCTGTTTCTCCCATCCTATTTCAGGGCTCTGTGGAGCAGAGCACCCTAAGGGCACCAAGTAACTTTCTAATTTGATGGGAGCCTCAGCTTCACACATAATTTGATCTAATTTTCTGGGGAATGAAGTCCACCACATTAATTCCAAGCTCAACAGACTAAAATATTTTCAGGTCTTCATGATTCAACTGAGAGATGCCTGTATTGCAACTCAGAACACATGCTAAAGGAGAGACTATCCCATCAAAATTGTACACCACACATCAGTAGTTAGAGAAGGAACCTCAGTGCTTATTTCTTTTTTCGTTTTCACATCTCAAAATATTATTTCATTACAAAATTAGGAGAGGAGGCAGATTTCATCGCACAATCACTACTCAGTTAAAGAGTAGAAAGCAAAACTTTCTCCAACATACCAAATTCTTGCAAGAAATTCTACACATTGGACTTCCTTGAGACACATCCTGGAAGACTGTCTCTCTAACATGACTTGAAGGCCAAAAGAAGGCAGACAATTTAAATCACAGAGGCTAAGAAGAATTTTAAAAAAGCAGGATGTGTTATGCTGCAATACAAATATTATTCTGCTTCCCTTTACCCACTTTGTGTTAGCAATAGATGCTCACAAAGTGCCAACAGAACATGAGAGGCCACATGCATTTTTCTCTGCAAATGACTGAATAAAAAGCACAGAACAACTTCTGTTATTAGGTCTATACATATAACAACAGGTAAGAGACATACAGAATGTGTATCTATCACCTGTGGCCTGGTCCCTCACTGACCCTACAGTGCTGAGATGACTTAACTAGCAGTGTAATTTGCACCCACTCTGATAGTTTGGTAATTGGACCCTTTGCACAGTAGAAAATGGAGATTTCAGCAACTTATATTCAAGAACCAATTAGTCTGGTCTCTTATTAACCTACACTGATGGACTGGATGTCACACAGAAGAGAAAGGCTCCTTATCCCATTAAATGTCCCAAGGCTTTTAGTCCCTTAGAAAATTTCTTCATTCGAGGCATAGGTGCTAAAATGCACAATCAGGGGAAAACTTACCAGAAAGCAAAGCAGAGCAAATCCACAGAATGGTGAAAAAGAAGAAAGGAAGAACCCACATAAGCAAACAAGGGACACAAACAAGAGATCAGTTGTAGTATTTTAGTAAAAAGAGAACAAACAAGATAACAGACAAAACTTACTAGGTTGCCATGGATTTCTCTTGAAATGTTACAAAAGCCATTCCCAGTGGGTTATTATGAACAGCTTGTTCCTCTTTTGAATATTCTTCCTCAAGTTCATTTCTAACTTTGGTATAATAATCTACAGCATCCTCCTGTGGGGAAATTGAAGACTATTACATGCAAGTACCAGATGGCAAATATCTTCATTAACACACAGCTTACACAAACCTTAGTTACCCTTCCTCATCCCACTCCCACAAATTACAAATCATGTCACAAGGCAAAAACAAACAAACAGGAAGATTTTCTTGTACTTCAGTTTGTGCACTAAGATTACATTTCAAAAGTTTCAAGGAATTCCTCTTTACCACACAGTACAAAAACATGGCAGATGACCTATGGGCAATGAATGAATAAAGAATTTTCTGAAGGTCAATGAAATGTGACACAAAAACTATTTTCTGCTCCTCTAGTATCCTACTTAGCCATAACTAAAAAAGAACACAATCTCTTACCCTTTCACATCCTCTCATTTCACAGCAGCAGAATTGACCACATGGCTTAGGGTTGATTTGGACCCTCTTGCCATACTTCTGATGCAGGTGTTCATAGTAAATCAGGCTTTTTTCTGCCTGTTTTCTGCACAGAAAAATACATCCATAACATTTTGCAAGAAAAAAAGTGTCAACAACAACCTCAAAAAGATTATAATCCCTGAGAGAAAAAGTTATGTCATGGACTGATAGCAAATTAATCAGTCACCAAAGATATTTACATGCACTTTACTTTGGTTACTTATATCATTTATTTGCAAGTCTGTAATATCATTGTACAGCCTACACTTCTAGTGAGGTTCCAGGAAAAAGAACAACTCAATACTATTCTTGAGAGCCCAGAAGATAACACCTGTCTCCCCTGTGATCAACACCTTTGGCCAAAGAAGCAGGGTTAAGAGAGTTATTAATTCAATAATTCAGTTTTTCTCTTGGCACTGCCTGTCTATAAATAACTAAGTACATACATACATAAATAATCGGCAAATCAAAGCTTAACTAACGCAACACACAACATATCCCCCCTACAGGAGATGGGCTGAACCCAGGACTCCCTTTAAAACAGGTACCTTTTTTTGAACAGGTTAATAAGCTTGGCTACGTCGTAACACAGCTGGACCTCCAGCACAGCACAGGTTGGGTAGGCATCCCTGAAAGGAAGCAGCACACCAGAGTAAGAACAGGAAGTAGAATGAAGAAACTGTTTCAAAGAGCAGCACTGGTATTTAACTGACAGCTCACTGCTCATTTAATTTCGAACGAGGTGTCAGAGAGCAGAGACTTCCACAGACAGCTGTGGGAAGTGACTTTAGTATGAGATGTGCAGCTTTATTCCAAGTAAATGTTGTGTGGGAGCATGAATGGAAACTGGATACATAGACACTTTCTTAAATTCTGCTTTTAAGATCAGCTAACTAACTTTACTGAATGATAGTCTTTTCTCAGTTCTGGCTAAGGAATAAGATGTGCTTTTACAATATGAATTTTAAACAGTGCAAAATTCAAAAAACTTATCTGCTTGGGCAGGGAAAACTATCAGGACAATTTTACATCTCCTATTCCTAAACAAGGATGGAAAGAAAATTTTTACAAGAGCATGTATAAGGATTAGGGGGAATGACTTCAAACTGAAAGAAAATAGGTTTAGACTAGATATTAGGAGGAAGTTCTTTACTATGAGGGCAGTGAGGCACTGGAACAGGTTGCCCAGAGAAGTTGTGGATGCCCCATCCCTGAAAATGTTCAAGGCCAGGTTGGATGGGGCTTTGAGCAACCTGGACTAGTGGAAGATGTACCTGCCAATGGCAGGGAATTGGAACTAGGTGATCTTTAAGATCCCTTCCAACCCAAACCATTCTATGACTCTCATGTTATTACTCAAGTACGGAACTTACGTGAAATGGTTTTGTATTATCTCTTCACTTGCGTTTTTTGGAAGACCAGTTATGAACAATGTGCACTTAACCTGGGAGAGAAAATGCAAGTCACATTGAGAAACTACATCACAAAAAAGAAAACAATAATATAAGGAAGGCTGAGACACAGCACAATTAGCTGTGTAGAAGAGGGGGAGGAAAGGTAGGAAATTCTGATTTTGGTAGGAGCTGCTATCTAAGACAACACCTTCTACATCAGTAATAGGTTACAGCAAAATTCCACAAATTCCTCCCCAAGCCCCTTCTCTCCATCCATTTTCACAATTCACTCAAGTAGAGCTTTGCTTTCAGTCAATTCCTTCACATTTATGTCACATTCTATCATGCAGGAGACACCTTAGAAATTTGCTTTTTTAGCATTATCACCTAGCAAATATGCTCTATGGGGGTTTTTTTCACTCCAATACAGACACTTACTGTGTTTTCTTCTTTATATGTGACATACTTCATGTGATGCCTCATGAAGACAACAGTCAGAATCAGGTAAACAACAGCAAAAACTGTGTGCAGCCAAAGAAGGTTATTGCTGTCAAACAAAAAGTTAGGAATATGAGAAACAGGAAGAACCAATTGTCCAACTGATACAAGCAGCTATCAGAATGACAATTAGATCCAAAAAAAAGGTAGTTACTGGTAGTCAGTATGCAGATGCCTTGGACAGCCAACAGCATTGTTTGTTTATCATAAAATTCTGTGGGTCAGGGAGCTAAAAAAAACCCCAGATACTCTATGACATGGGACATATTTAGGCAGTGTTTGGCTTTCACTTTCTCATTCAGATGACCTATAGCACATATGATGCTATTTGCCAAAATGTTTGTTATTTATTATTTACTGTGCTGAGTGCATAATTGAACTCTGCTTGAACACAGTCTACTCAAATTGAAAACAGCCTCGTATAGGGAGTAAATTCTGCTTTTCTGATAGCTCCTTCTTTAAAGCTTACAGAAGTTCTGTTCTGTGAATAGCTCTTTAGTTTTGTGAAGAGCATTAATAGTTGCAATTAAACTAAAATACCTATTTTACAGATTAAAAAATCCAACAAAGTAAAAAAATCCCCATTAGTTACTTGGTTTCATAACATGGTTAAACAAACCAAAGAAATTCTATTGGACATAGTGTCATGGATGGATGTGGATTGATCAAGAATAAATCAGAAGACTTGTGCAGCTTTGTACTTCAACTAAAAACTTTTTAAAACACATAGAAGTCACTTTAATTGTGACTTCAGATGGGGGAGATGTGCCCACAGATAAATCTAATGTAAGGGAATATAAATCATCCCAGCTACACATTGCAATAAAGCTATCAGTTTTACTTTCCTTCTGAAGCATGGTTTCCTTTAATGGGGAAATTTCTGAAAATAATATCACTAGGTGTGTAGTGCTTAGGCAAGAGAAAGGTGCTGTAAGAAGTGAGAGCTGAGAAAGTAGAAGCCCAGTCTCAAGATTTCTTATCACCAGTGTAAGTGCATGGCTTGAAGCAGAATAAATCCCAGTTTTAGTCAATGGAGAGGGATTAAGTTATTCCAACCCCATGATCCATGCTGCAAATATCAATTCTTGTGTTTAGAGACCATAGCAGGAAACAGACATCAGCACAGAGGGACTCTGCAAGACTTACTCACCTGGTTTGTAAGTTTACTATAGTTGTTCTTCCAAAACTATAGGGATCTTTATCTAAAAAGTAAAAACAAGCAGGGAAATCAATAGGCATAACACTTAATGTCAGAAAGTCAGCTTTTATTCTGTTTTTTAAAGAAATTGATGCTAAACAAGTTCATTGAAAGAAAGATTTAGAACCATAATCAATGCTGGTTTACTCTGACTTGCATTTTAAAGTTGGAAAAAACACTCCTAGATTATACCACATTCAAGACATCAAGAAAAACGGTAGATTGTTTTGAAAATCTGAACACTGGATCTTTGAAGCAGTTCCCTTTCTCCCTCCAATTTCCCTTCATGTCCATTAACCACATTGTTTAGGGACTGAACATATTTCCTTCATGTTTTTCTTTCATCTTAAGTGATTTCTTATCTCAGGTTTTTAAGTTGCATTAATTCAGTGTTGACAAAACAGTGCTGATAACCTTGCTAAGGTCAAAAATGGGTTTACATGACATCATTTCTCTAGACTGTCATGTATTTAAAAAAATTACAATGCAAGTGAGTGAAAATTGAGTAAATGATCACAAAGGAAAAGGAGTTAAGTGTATCTGGAAAGCTAAACAATCCTTCTAACCAAGACTGTTAAACTGCATTGCAAGTTAAGTCATCATAACTGAAAGAACAGCAAATGCACAAACTCAGCTTACAGTGGAAGAGGAGGAAGAAGGGGAGATGCTAAAACTTTGGTTTTCAGATGTATTTCCTAGACTCACAAAAGTCAGTGTAGAAAAACAGAAGGTGTATTGTCCTGCTTTAATAGAAAGCTGAAATTAATATAAACAGAGAATTGCCAAGAAAGAGCTCATAAAAGGGAATCAGAGATGGAAGTCCAACAGGGAAACAATACAAAAAGGAAAAGTTCCAAATATCCTGTTACAGACAAGAGCTATGTCCCAAGGTTCTTAAAAGCCATGAAAAATTCTTTAAACATGATCTTGATGAGACTGACACAAAGCCAGGTATAAAATGGAATTGTAAGGGCTCATTATCAAAAATGGAAGAATGCATGAACAGGGGTTAACAGAGTTCTCACTCAAAGAACTCAGTATTCCCACCAGCAAACTGATTGGCAGACTAGAGGACATGATTATTCTATTTGTAGGTGCCACACTGGAAGACATAATCTGGACTAGACAGCAAGAAACATGAAATGAACTCTATCTAGTCAGCATTGACAAGGTATTTGCAAGAATAATTTTGAGACACAAACCAAGACATAAAGGAACAATGGGAGACAGTGTAGCTAAATTAAAACAAAAATTCTAGGCATGGCTGATGAATTTATGATCAGTCAAATGGAAAACATTTCTCATTAAAGACCAAATTAACTGGTCAGTTCATGAAAAAGAGGAAAAAACAGACAAAAAAAAAGTTTATAATCCTCAAGCAGCTACAATGATTTTGCAAAGAGGAAAAGAATAATCTATTATCTCCACAGGTCAAAAAAATTATTTTAAATTAATTGTAGCAAAAGAGGTTCAAGATGGATACTAGAAAAAGATTTCTCAGCTGTGAAGATGTTTTCCATTGAAAATCACCACCAATAAAAACCATAGTGATAAACACCAGTTAAGAGGGCATGGGTAAAGCTAATCCTACCTTGAGCCTTTCAAGTCCTGTCATCTATGTCTGCATGAGGCCTGCAATCTTGTTTCTGACACCTGCTTAAAGAACCCCCTACACTCACCCAAATTTCACATCAGACTGAGGGGGTGTGTTGGGTTTGTGCAGCCAGGTTTTGGTAACAGGGGGACTACAGGGGTGGATTCTGTGAGAAGCTGCCAGAAGCTTTCTCCATATCCAAAAAGCCAATTTCAGTCAGCTCCAGGAGAGACCTGCTGCTGGCCAAGGTCAAGCCAATTAGGAATGACAGTATAACACTCTGTGATAACATATTTCAGAAGGAGAAAAAAGTTACTGTGCAGATCTAATGGCAGTCAGAGAAGAGCAGAGTGAGAAGGTGACAGGAACAACTCTGCAGATACCAAGGTCAGTGCAGAAGGAGGGGCAGGAGCTGCTTCAGGCATCAGAGCAGAGATTCCCCTGCAGCCCATGGTGAAGGACCTTGGGGGATGCAGAGATCCACCTGCAGCCCATGGAGAAGACTCACAGTGGAGCAGGTGGATGCCTGAGAGGAGGCTGTAATCCTGTGGGAGGCCTGTGCTGGAGGAGGGTGCTGGCAGGGACCTGTGGACTCATGAAGAGAAGAGCCCCTGCTGGAGCAGGTTTTCCCCTGTGGGGGATCCATGCTGTGCATGAAGGACTGCACCCTGTAGAAGAGTGACCTCTGGTGCAGCAGTTTGTGAAGATGGCATCCAGCCAGGGTCAACCCACTGCAGTGGTTAAAACATCACCTCATGAATTTCACCAAAATTAAAAAAAAAAATAAAATCTAAAGAGCTTTCTTCCAAGAATATAAAAACCTAACTTCTTACCAAGCAGATCACCTGACAGGTTGACAGGCAATATCACACACACAGACAGAATGCTGATAGCAATCAGCAAGCAGATGATGTGGCGCTGGAAGGCGAGGTAATGGATGGCATCTTCACCACACCTCTCATGAATCTCATCATCACTGCATCAGAGACAGAAAAGCACATGGTCAGCCTGCTTAGTCTTCTTAGGAGTGGTTTATGAGCACACATTAAATCCTCAGCCTACTGAATGGCATGTCCATCCCCATCAATCCCTACTGGCTTTCAAAATGGCTGTGTTCTTTCATGTGTAAATTCAGGTTTAAAAAAAGTATTTTTCTTGTGCAGTACCACCATACCAAACTTAACACTAGGGAATTTAAGATTGAAACAACAATCTGAAAAGCAAGTATGAATCCAAATTCTTTTGGACTAGGAGAGGACAAAGTCATTAGTTGTGACAGTCACAAGCCTAGCTCTCCAAATTTAAGATCAGTGACAGTATTCATTCATCTCCATAAAGGCTCCCCATGAGGAAAATTACAACAGAATCACCTTGCTCTTATGACACCCAGGTAACAGGAGATATAAAAGGCTTTGGAATGAACTTTCACCATCTCTCCACTGTCAGCAGATAATTAAAAAAGAAGAACTTGGAAAACTAGCAAAAATGGAGAAAGACAGGCTTAACCCCTACCCCTTTTATATTCCAGTGTATCCAAGCTAGAAATTGATTTTTAAAAATAATAATCTACTAAACCCCAAGAGGCATAAAGAACATACATCACATGTCTAACATTCTGTTTCTGGGAAACACTGGGATGGACTTTTTCTAGTTAGTTAATTTCAGCCCAAACTAAACCACCAGTTCTCCACAGAAACCCTTGCAGGGAAATCCCACTGCCTGCCTGGGGCCCTCCTGGCTTCAAACAGGGGAACACCCACAAGGTACTCTTTGAAGAGTAAAAGCCTAGAGTGTAATTATTGCTCTGAATCCATATAAATGCCATAGATTGACTTAAATTCACACTCTGTCCCAAGACTGGGAAGTCCCTGGGCTGCTAGCAGGGCAACTGTATCCTGAAAAAGTATTCCCATAAGTTGACTTTATTTTCACTTTCTTTTTTCAACCAACCAGAGGCACCTGTATCAGTGCTTGTATTAAAATTCTATCTACTCAAAGGGGAAGAATTAAATTAAAAAAGATCAAAGCAAACCACAGCTCATTATTTCTGTTTCATATACTTACTGCATCCGAAAAGCAGCTGTTATCCAAGAACAAAACCCCTATAAATAAAAAAAGAAGTGTTTAGGAGCAGACATACAAAAAAATAGAGTAATCCATCCAATTAAGACAAATGTTTCTATTAAGCCAACCTCTTAACTAAAAACCTGGTAGTTTGTTGCTCTGAAGTACAAGGATCTAGTACAAGTTAATCAGTTAAATGTTTGTTAGAAACACTGCAATGCTAATATTAACAGAAAGGCTTCTTATACAGGTTTACAAATCCTCCCATGAAACTGGATAGCAGAATTCACATCTCAGTGAATGTCCCACTATGGTTCAAAAAGCCCTTCTCTCTCAAAAGGGCTCTTCTTTCAGGTGAACATTATCCAACTAAATAGACACATGTTACTCAACAGCTAAAGTTGCTTTAGGGTTTTAAAAAGATGAAGTAAAGCACACAAATACACAAAGAGCAGAGTAATCCTGAACAAACACTAGACTGCTTTTAATGTTCACACAAGTAATTAATTTCAAGGCTAGATATTAAGTTGATGCATGTACAGTATGTTAAAACTTAGGATGCCACCACTGGACAACTCTTGAATGGTCCATTCTGAAGTTGCAACATGAAATTTTAGAGGTGTACCAATCAAAGACTCCAGAAAGACCATGGAAGGAACCAGTTAAAAGTTTGGCCAAAATATTACCCTCCACTCCAAACCAGTTTGATTATTAAGAGTGCATAGCACCATTATTAGCCTCACACTTGCATCCAGTTTTCTCAACACTGTGAGGAAAACAATGTACTATAAAGAACACCAGGGTATTATTTGCAATGTGAACGCAATGTAACTTTGAACTGTTATCCAAGTGCAAATTATTTACCAGTCTTTTTCCCCTCTCTCCTTCTCCTTTGAAATACTAACATTTAGTCCCTCTCTAAAGCAAAGAAAAAAACCAAACCCAACAAACCAGACTTACAAACAATGGCACAGGACACTGGTTTATGATATGGCAAGAGTTTTTCAGGAAACAGCGATTATGCATGGTTCTATAAAAACATAGTTAACAATGCATAAATAATTTTTGCACAGAGATGAACTTCCAGTTTGATGATGGTTCATTGGACTACATGGAATGGCAAATTACAGCCAATTCCATTAAACAGATTTCATTCAGAAGGTATTACTAGAACTCTAGAAAATATACCTTATCATATTCGAGATCTTCAGGTACTGATGATGATGTTGACAATCGGTTGTATCTTGATTCACTAAAATACATTAAATTACACTTTTAAGTATCTTTAACAACATATAATGGAATTCTACAGGATTATTTCAATTTTAACAATTCTGACTAAGGGAAGTAGTACAAACACATTGTGAAAGGAGTGGTTTTCACCCTGTAGCAGATGTCTGATCGTGGTAACTTGTGTATGTCTCGTGTTGAACGGAGGGGAGCTCCTGACATGAGAGCACATAAGTGAACCGGAAAGAAAACAATATTTTATCAGGATATTAAATCCACAGTGATGTAACAGAATGCAACACAGGTTTGGGAGCCTAGCCAGGATCAGATTTGCAAGCTGACTTCCTATTTGGATATTCCTCCTTACAAGACATCACTTCTCCCTCCACTTTTCTTCCTTTATCATACAGCCACTGCTCACAATTTCTCCTCATAACTAAATCTCTGCACAGCCACCTCCTCACAGAGTCTTGTAGCAAGGCTAGAAACATTTAGAAACTCTGTAGCCCTCAAAAGTAGCAGAGTGCTTGTTTTCGGTTTGTTGCTAAAAAGAAATGTTGCAATGTAATTAGAGGACAACAGGTGTTAGACTGGAGTGCGTTCCTAGGTGTCTCGATAATTTTGGCCAGCAGGCAGCTCACAGTCCAGCAGTACAAAACCACAGGTTCCTGGGTGTCTGACTGCTCCAGGGCCTGTTGGTCCCATGCCTCCACAGCCCAGTTCCAGAGCACCTTCCTGACTGCTGCCTCAGCCAGCCGGATTAAAGCCTTGTCAGTTATTGCCCATGTTATTTTACATCATCTGCCTTTCACAACTGTTCATGGATTACACCTAAAAAGTGTCAGCTCTTTTCTTTGCTCAGCTGTGAATTTACCACAACTTGATTGCACCAGGAAGAGGCTCACTGTTAAAGTTTCCCCACTTCACAGACAGCTTAGATCCCAACACATCATCCTACAGAAATAAAAAATCAAAAGCTCATTTGAAATATTACTAAAAATCAGTGAAGAATTCCAGAAACCTGCCAGAGTATGTTTTTATTTTTGAACCCTTGGGAAATTTTGTGGTACAGGCTGTGCAGGGAGCTCTGGGAATACACAGGGCTTGAGCCAAGATAAACAAACTGGTTAATATCCCTCTGCACAGAAACACACTGCAAACATCAGTGTGCAGCATGTCAGCAGACAAGCAGCCCATTTCCTTACCTCCACCTCCTTAACTCACAGCTGTAGGATGAAATTCATGGCAGTGAAAAACACAGGACATAGAGAAGAAACCAGGAACTGTAACTCTCTGAGAGGGATGTATTCCACACAAAGCAGTGTGAAGGCATTTTTAATTAACAGGTGCACGTGATTACAAACATATCTCATTGATACAAATGCACCTAATGTAGGCCACATTTACTGTACTTTCCTGCCCACTCCCCAGATGGTTTCAACAAGTCAGTCTGATTGCATATCTTTTTTACCTTTCAACTTCTGACACCAGAGCAACACGACCGTAGTCCCAGAACCTCTTTCTTATGACAGAAAACAGCAATATTAAAATCTAGAAAATAAAAAGGAAGATATCAGAATATTTATTTTTCCCATTTCATCATAATTATTCTTAGGCATGTAAGAACTGACAAAAAATGCTGTCCTAGCTCCTAAATCAATTACCACATGTTAGCCACCTCAGTGGTTGCCGTGCTACAGACCAACCTGTGTGGGACCAAAGGACAGCTGCCTTCCCATTCTAATTTAGAAAAGAGGAGAGCTGCATGCAAAACTACTTCTGAACTGCAAGTGCATGAAGGTTTGTGACAGGAAAACTAGCCTGAGTAGCACTAGAGAGCAAGTTAAAACTCTCCTGCAGACACTTTTGCAGTTATTCATTACTTAATGACCAGAACTATGATGGAAGACTCACAATTTTATTTGCTTTTCAAACAGGGATGTAAATAGACTATAGGGGGCTTAACTATTTCCTCAAGTGTAACAATTACTTTTACCCCAAGTAATTTATTATTATAACTCTCAAACCTCAGACATTTATATTTGCTCTCTGCAAAGTATTTTTAACCTGTCCCCTGTATTTTCAATTTTTGAAAGAGACTAAAAAAACAAGAAAAAAGCTCCATCACTGAGTATTTCTTAGATTCAGCTCTTTCTTTTCTTTTTTTGTTTTTAAGAAACAAGTTGCAGAAAACAATGAAGTAGCAAGGCCTGCTTTCTATGCACATGTAGCATACATCCTCATCTTCTGGTTCCTCCTACATCCCATACCTGTTTGGCTGGAAAGTGGTGTTAGTGGTGTAACTTACTGGGATCAAATACTGACTGGCAAGCCAGGATACCTGTCCAGATTATCTCTGTGTCAAGATTACACAGCTAATTCCCACATTTCACAATGAATATGACCTTTTTATGAGAGCCTTCCTCCCAACAGGTAGGATTAATTTACATCTTCTTCCCTCATCTGGTCATTAAACTTGACACAAGCAGGAGAGTTCTCTAGATTCTTCACAGCTTTGGTTGAAATTGGCTATAATATTCTACAGTTATTAGGCAGGACTGCCAGATAAAAATGAGAAGACAATGAAATATATAAACTTCACTTCCTCTGGAAACCAGCCTAGAAATAATATACCAGAAGCCCATCAATGACAGTTACTAAAAGGATATGCAGTGAACATGTAATGAAAATAAGAATAGAGGAGTTGATAAATAACTTTCAGCACTTGGTACTTGAAAGAAGAGAGGAGCCTTCTGCACTGCACCCAAGTCTCCACCTAACCCTGCTGCAGTGCAAAGTTCAACAGCAAGGAACTCAAAAGCAGAGGCTCAGTGTCTTAAAACTGAGCCACAGCTTTAAAAAAAAAAAGTCCCTCCAAACACTTCAACTAAATCTTATTAAATGCTGTGGGCATTGGTCACACTGAGCTGTAAATTCTGTACATCCTCAGAAAATGGATTTATGGTAGCATACACGAAATCAACAGCAAAGAATGCCACTATATAACTTTGAGGAATATCCTCTACATTCCTACAGAATGACCAGCTCAGACCACAGGTATTTTAAGTTTCTTTACAGCAGATTTCTAGAACTCAGAAACAATGTCATCCCTTTAGTCTTATTTTACTACCACAGACTCACTTCTCAGGCCAATTTGCAGGTCTGCAGCCCTGTTTCTGGGGGCTGAAGACCACCTAGACCAAGCTTACAGAAATAACCACAAGTTTTAGTGCAGTTTCACGCCTGTCCTGGAGCTCCCAGACAGCACTTAATCACATTCCACCTTTAGTGAGGACTGAGCTGGTCAGCACATTATTTCATCTTCATCTACAGCTTCAGGAAATCTAATTTTAAAAAAGGTTTGTCTTTCGAAAGGCAATACAATTTGGAAAATCTGTTGTTTCATAATCAAGTTAGTAATGGTGTCCCCTTCCTGAAAATGGACCCAGGACTTAAACCCAAATGTTCTTGCAGTTAAGATAAAACATGAAAATTTGAGCTACAACCACAAAATTCACTGTGACTCCACATACAGATCCTATAACACTGCACTCTCCCTACATCTACACATCCAACATACAGTGACACCACCATCCCATCTGTATGCAAACATTTATCAACACTTGAAAAGCACTTTGATGTTCCCAGGATGGCCTCAACACATTTCTTATTCTGAAGATTCTCAGAAACAAATTCCAACCTGATAAACAAGAGAATTCTGAACAATCTAACTTTTGAGAAGGCCAGAAGTACTTTCAATACAAGAAACAGAAAACTGGGCTTACAAAGAAGAAGGTTACATCAAGCAGCAGGACAGTTGGAATTCCACCAAAAGTTACTCCCTGGAGCACCGTGCTGCCCTGGGCAGTGCTGTAGCAGTAGGTCTCATTTGTTCTGTTGAAAGGTCCACTCCTATTCCCAAAGAAGCCTAGATGAGACTGTCCAAAACCCAGAAAATAGAAAGGGTTCATTTTGTCTATCCCTTTAAAAGACAAAAAAAAAAAAAAAAAAAAAAAAAAAAAAAAAAGAAAAGGTGAAACCAACTTGTGAAAAGCCTGGTTGGTATTTGTGAGATATATTAATAATACAAGTATAAAAGGTGCAGGAAGATCCAAACAGAGAACTACTTTGGAAAAGAAGGTGCCTTTGTCAATCTCTTCCCTTCACATGAGGAACATTCTGCAATAACCAGCAGGTTCAGCTACCAGCAGTGCCCAGACAAGAATTCCAGACATCTAGTGAACCACATCCTCTACAGATATCTGAGGATGACTCCAGAAGACCCCTCCCCAAAAAACTTCCCTATCATTTAGTCTATAACATCAAACTGCATATTCCAGCCTGAACTGTGATTCTAGGAATCACACAGGGCATGAGATATTCCAACAACAGCAGTTTGAAGATTTTGTTCCCAGTTGATGAGCATATGTGAACAAACCAACTTGTGAACTTTGCATTTAAATGTCAAAACCTTGAGATCATTACAAATTCACCACTAATTCCACAGAAAAGAGCTACTGCACAAATACACAGGTTCCTTTCTGTTCTTGGAATATTGTGTGATTTTCCTTTTTCAAAATAATTCAACTGAAAGGACAACACAGTAATTGCAGTATGTCACAAACAAGAAAGAACAAAGATTATTTCTCAGAGAACAGCCATCTAACTCATTTTAGTCAACTGACCTGATCAGATAACGTAGTACCATACAAGAATGCACGAGACTTGGCTATGGATACAAAGTTCTTTTTATCAGCGCAGGCAATTGCTCGTTTATTTTGGGGCTTTCCACTTCAAACATTTCCTTGCTTGGACCTTATTAACTTGCTGATTCCCAAGTACTGCTTCATGCAGAAAACACTTCTGACTGACAAATTTACAAAGAAACCGTTCCCCAAAAAACAAAAAATCAATCCTTCAAAAGCAAATATCGTAGGTCCTCATCAGACAGGTCCAGGGACACTACTTTTGGGATGTCGTGCCTCTAAGAAGAATGCACATGTTTCTGGCGACAGCACTATTCTGGATGCTGAAAACAAAACAAAATAAGAGTACAAATAACTACAAATTCTCCTTTTAAACAGCAGGAAAACAGCATGGAGGATACTCCTCCCGAAACAGCATTTGCTAAATGTTGGACAGTGTGACACGGTGAGGAAGAAATTTTGTCTCAGCTGACGTGTTTCATCACAGGGGAAAAAAAAAAAAAAAAGAAGAAAAAAAAAGTAATAAAAATCCCCCAACAACGCCCAGAAAAGTTGTGCCGTGACTCTGTCCTTGCTTTCTACGGACTGAAATTTAGTGCTGACGGAAAAGAAGGTATTTTTGAAGAGCCTTCGGGAATCTTCAGCGCAAGCCTGCATGCTAAGCTCTAAGTAACACACTGGACTTTATCAGACACTGCTCCCAATTCTCGAAAGCCGTTCTTTTTAAACAAGCCAGCTGCCAGGAAGATAAAGGGCAGGGGAAGACTTCCCACGGGTGGGGCCGCGCCGCAGGAGCCCCGGGAGCCCCGGCTGCAGACACGGGAGCCCGGCTGCGCTCCCGGCTCGGGCAGGGACGAGGAGCCGCGGCGGGCGGGGCCGGCTNGGGCCGCGCTCGCCTCGCCCGCTCCTCTCCCCGCGGCCCCGCACGGCGCCGCTCCCGCCCTGCCTTACCTGTGCCGGGGCGGCCTCTCCTGTGCCCTCCCTGCCTTTCCTTTCCTTTCCCTGCCCTCCCGCCTCGTCACCTCACGGGCGGTCCCAGTCCCGACCCCGGAGTTAGCAGCGCCGGCAACAAGTCCCGGGTGTGCGCATGCGCGCGCGGCCCGCGCCCGGCGCTCCCCCGCCCCAGAACGCTCTACCCGCGGGCAGCGGCCCCACAGGCCGCCCCGGCAGGGACAGAGCCCCTACGGCCGGGATAGTGCCGCCCCGGCCGGGAGNGTTAGGGCCGCTCCCGCCGGGAGAGTGCCGCCCCGGCAGGGGTAGAGCCCCTACGGCCGGGATAGTGCCGCTCCTGCCGGGAGAGTGCCGCCCCGGCCGGGACAGAGCCCCTACGGCCGGGATAGTGCCGCCCCGGCAGGGACAGAGCCCCTACGGCCGGGATAGTGCCGCTCCCGCCGGGACAGAGCCCCTACGGCCGGGATATTGCCGCCCCAGCCGGGACAGTGCCGCCCCGCGCCTCCCTCAGGGAACCGGCCCTCAAATAACCGAGGGAAAACTGCTGCTACTGTTCAGCCTGGAGAAGAGAAGGCTCCGCTTATAGCGCCTACCAGTGCCTAAAACCAGAACCGAACAGAGCATTTTATGGCACAGGAAAATACAAAATAATCCCCGAGAAATGTGAGGTAGGATTTCCAAAGAGATTTCACAATTTGAGGTCTGGTGAAGTGAGCAAGCACGCAAGTGAAAGTGGAGCAGGCCATACACTAAGATCATAGAATCATGGAATAGGGTGGTTCGGAAGGGACCTTAAATATCATCCATTTCCAACCCCCCACCATAGGCAGGGACACTCTCCACAAGACCAGGCTGCTCAGAGCTTCATCCAACCTGGTCTTAAACACTTCCAGGGATGGGGCAGCCACAGCTTCTCTGGACAACCTGTGCCAGTGCCCCAACACCCTCACAGTAAAGAATTTCTTCCTATTATCTAGTATAAACCTACCCTCTTTCAGTTTGAATCCATTCCCCCTTGTCCTATCACCACATACCCTTATAAAATTCCCTCTGTGCCTGTGTAAAAAGTCTTTCTCCAGCTCTCCTGTAGCCCCCTTCAGGTGCTCCCAGAAGCTTTTCTCTTCTCCAGGCTGAAGAGCCCCAGCTATCTCAGCCTGTCTGTAGCAGAGGTGCTGCAGCCCTTTGAGCATCTTCATGGTCTCCTCTGGACCTACTCCAATAGGTCTGTGCCTTTCTTGTGCTGGGGGCCCCAGAGCCAGATTCAGAACTCCAGATGGGGTCTCATGAGGGTGGAGTAGAGGGGGAGAATCATCTTCACTGACCTTCTGGACACAGCTCTTTTGACAGGTAGCTCTGAAATAAATTAATGGTAGTAGCATGAATGTTCCATGAAATATGCATAGCCCCTTGTCTCTACACACCTATTCATAGGTTGTAAATTGGAAAAAACCCCAAGACCTAGGGAGTTTAAGTTAATGAGTCTATGGCAGAGCTGGGATAAGACCAATTCCCAGATATCCATAAGGACATCTTATCCTTTAAGGGGCTCATTGCTTCCAGGCAACACTCCAGAAACACTGCACAGCAGGTCCCTGCTGTCCACCTCTTCTCTATCCTTTATTTTAGTGTTCCCTCAAGAGCCATTTGATACCCAGCATTGCCAATCATTCTCATCCTCCTGTGTCTTCATCCTTTGCCCCTGGCTGGCATGACTGATCTCAATGAGCAGCAGGCGTGTGAGGAAGAAGATGATTATGGTGGTGAAAATGTGACTGTTCAGAGGGAACCAGGCATAGTTTGCCTACAAAGGTTTGCACCCCTACCTGCAGTCTCGTGGGTGAAGCAGCAGTGATGCCTTAGAACAGCAACCCACTCTGAAACCAACCAAAAATAATTAGGGCATTGCAAGGTTCAGTCTGATGTTACATTGATCAAAACCTCAGGTTATCTGTTGACTTTCATGTTTAAAAGGAATTCATGTCCCAGCTGCCAAGAAGCCACTATCTGCTCCATTTGACAGTCCTGATCCTGCCTCTCCATCTTTAATTCCTTGTGTCCCTGTGTATTCAGACTCCATGGATTACTTAGGGCCTGCATGCATAGCTGCTGTCCTGCTCCCTGCCATTTCATTAATCTGCAGTTGCTTTGCTCTGCCAAATCCTTGCTTCACTTTTCAGGAGTGCCTGCTCAGTGGAGAGCAGCATCTGGCTGTATGTGTGCTATCCACCTTCTCCCACTTCATCTCACAGGAAGGGAAAAGTCCAGCTTATCTCAGACATTTCAAGATAGAATTTCATAATTTACCTTGCAGATGCATTGTAGATAATCTGTGATTTTAAATTGACTGTAACAATTATGCATCTACATATTAGAAAATTACTTAAAAGTTCTCAGCTCAGAGTGGTTCAGATTCACTGCTGGAATAAAGAAATCTCACTGTTGAAGGATATCAATTGTTTTACCTTTAAACATACTCTCTCCTCTCTAGGGCCCTGTTGGTGGGAAAGTTGTTTGGCATGAGTGTAGTACAGTTATTGTTTCATCCCACCTTTTCTGGAACAGCTCTTCCTGTGGAAAACTTATTTCAAAACAGGATTTCAGGGTGGGATAATTATAATCACTTTCTTTTAAATTAAGTTTTACTGGTGTAGGTGCAGCAGAGTAGATGTACCATGTAGGTGAAGCCTCAGTGTATGCTTGCAGTTCTTGCACCTCTAGGACCAAAATCTGGTTGGTTTTCTTACTGATTTCTTAAGCTGTTGGTACTCTTGATTCTTGCCACGTTTTTCAAAATTAAGAAGGCCTTGCTCTGGCTAGATTATCTTACTCTGTAGTGTAAAATAAGTAATACTCGGTGATCTCAGCATTATAGTCTTGACATTCTTCAGTGTGATGACTTTTGCCTAGCTACAAAATAATTTTTCCCTCTCTTTCTCACAAGAATAACATCAAGCTGTTGTCATTTGTTTTTGTTCTTCCTCTGTCTAGACAGGCTCTTTAGCTAAGTGGTGTGATTTTGTTTATCTCTAATTTCAACAGCAGAGTCACATTTCCCTCCTCCCTACCTCTTGTAAATACGGTTTTGTTTACCACTGTCTGTTCTTTTGGTGACAAAAGCCACATACTGTCATTAATTCACAAACGTTTAATTATGTTGCTAGAGCAGATGGAAAACCACCCTCAGGACCTATGGAACAGGTCAATTGACTCTGAAATCCTTCCATCTTTCTTTTATTTTGCATCCTCCATATCCACTTCAACAGCTCTTTAGCACCAAGTTGAACAAGTGTGCAGAGTATTTACACTTCCATGTGTGACCCTTCCCTTATTTTATTAAATGACCTTATGACTGAAGAACTCCCTTGTCACTTTAGTTTGATTTATCCCAGCAGGACGTCCCTTGATGGGTGGACTCCCAACAGGACTTCAATAGTCTCTGGAGGTGAGTAGCAGGTGGCCTGAGCTTTGCCATGCGTGGCAACTCTCGCCGTGGTTTCTTCTCTCTGAAGAAACTCATCAGCCCAGCTTGCTGTTCCTTCCTTATCTGCCTATTCAAATATACCTTAATGGATTTAATTCAGCCTTCCAGCCTGGCAGCCCTTTGCTATCTTTTAATCTTTGCCTTCGTCTGGTGATCTGTTTACAAGCCTCAATACACCACAGGACTCAGTGTGGGCATTATGGAGTTTTCCTTTGAAAAGTCTGAGCATTATTATGTTTATAATAAGTAAAAACAAGTAGAAAAATCTAGATAGAGAGATTTAAATATAATACAAATCAGCAAGCAGCAGGTCTTGATTTAAATTGAAAATTTACACTTTTCTCTCTTTTCTTTTTAATTGCTTTTGTCGTGCTGCTTCTAATTCATAGGTAATATGTTGATTTTCAAGGTAGAAATAGCCTTGCCTTAAAGTTGGAATGTATTTTATAAATCAATACAACAGATTATTATACAACTTATTTAACCAAATATATCCAGTGATCCATGATAGGAATTTGCTTTTCTTTTCTTTTCCATTTTATGTCAGATAGGAAACGGTGAATGCAGCATTGGTATTGATGCTTGAGCATGATTCATTTTTCTTGTCAGCTTCATCAAGTTATACTTGGATAAAAACTGGAATTTTATTAAAACATACATACAGGAAACTGCAATCTAAAATAGCACTGCTGAACAGTACAGGAGGAAAAACTAGGCTTATTGCAACATACTTTGCATAAACTTGATTTATGAAATGGTGAATCCATGAGCTTCCTCATCACGCCCCTGTGGGCAGGGTGAGGTTTTTAATCCTCGTTTTATTGGGGTAGTTGCAGGTGTGGAGAATCTCTTGCTGATACATGGGATTGTTAGGTTTATTGCTAGCTTGTTGCAACTGAACTGCTGTTGGTGTGACACACTTTGGTACCAAACTAGGGCAAGGTGGCCTGCAGCGAGGATGGCTTCATTGTTTCCTGACTGTACACATTATCTTAATGCTTATCCATGCATTAACCCCGTGTGTATAGAAGGTGGAGGGACTTAATGCATAGGTGGCACAGCACTAACTATAATTAAGGCAGCTCCCTGAGAGAGAGAGTGAGATGGAGAAACCTTCTGTCCCAATCTCTTTTGTCCCACTGAAGAGGAGAGCACCTGGCCACATGAGCCATTGGATTTAGCAGGGACCAGGTGTACTCGTTGCCAGTATGAAATATCAGACCACTCGGAGCTTGTAAAGTTTTCCCATCCCCAGGTACAACACACATTAGTTTTAGGGAAGAACTCCAGTGTCCTCAGGAGCCTCTGTGCTCCACAGGAGTCCTCACTGTACACAGTGAGTCCTGTTGCAACAGTACTGACGTGAGCCTTAGACAGAATTTAGCATCCTTGCCTTAGGTTCTGTTTTCCCTGGAGCACAAAGATGAGAGATTGTTTGCACAGGAGCCACAAAATGCTCCAGGAGATCTTGCAGTCTAAACCATTGGTGGGTCAATTCAGCTGGGTTTGCTGCAGCCTTGGATTGAGAGTAAATTTTTGTGAAGCAAGCTCTGAAATCCTGGTTTTAGTCCAAATGGGTCAGAAGAGGAACACTAGTTTTTCCCATTTTATTTTTTTTCTTTCCAAACACTACTCAGTTTGACAGCTTTGAAGAAACTACTCATGGTTCATCTGCTGTAACCACTCTCTGCAGAGATTCCAGTGAGATTCCCAGCTTTTAGACATAAAAGGTTCCAAGGCCTTGGTGACAACCCTTCCTGGTTCACTGGCTTGATTTCCCTTAAAATGTCAGCATCAAACACACTGCTTGATCATTTATTAATGTAGTTTACAATATTTTTAAAGAGTCAAAAGGTTATCCTTTTTAGGTGGTTATATTTTCAATAAGTATATATTTAAAAAATAAGAATATATTTGAATAGAAATCTAGATTTAATAGTTTCTAAGGACTTTTTGAATTAGTAGTCATTTTTTCTGTTGGGCAAGAATTCCCCTTCCCACTCCTGGATTTACAGATGAGAAAAATTCAGTGTCCAAACTGTGAGGATTTCAAAGAGCTGGCAAGGTCTGTGTTACAATTTCCACTGCAGCAGCCACTTGGCTCCTTTGCAGACAGAGCAGGCGAGCACGGGGGGCCACTAATGACAGCAGGATGATCCTGGTGAGCCCAAGCAGGGGGTCAGGTGCCAGGGATGCAAGGGGCAAGTGGCTGGGGTGACTTGGTGTCAGGATGCAAAGTGGCTTAAGCAGGAAGCCGTGAAGAGCTGTGGCCATGGCAAACAGCCACGACCAAGGGCAGTGTGGCCTTTTCCAGCAAGGAATCTCCTGAAGCCAGGGCCTGGCTTTAGTAGAGGGTGCCTGGAAATTGTGGGGAGCAGCAGCATCCAACCACTTCCAAGTGCATGACTTGAGGCAGACCACAGGCAGGTGGATCCTTGCTGTGTGCTTTCTGGCATCTCCACTTTAGGGAAGCAGAGTTGGCCAAATCTGTCCATTCCTTAGTATGTGATTACCTGTTGGACATATTATCACCATACTTTCTGATTTTTCCATTCTTGTCTCTCCCTCTCCACTCTTTCCTTCCTCTTTCTATAGTATTTTCTTCCCCCATTCATCCTTTCTCATATTTCCTTTCCTGTGATTCTTTTACTTTCTCTAAATCACTTTCTTTTCTTCCTGCTTCATCTTTCGCCTTTCAAATGTATGCAAAGGATATAAAGGTATTTCCTAACATCTCTTCCAGCTGGACTTGGCATGTTTGACATTGCCTCATGAGTGGGAGTGTGTCCTAGTCCCTGGAAAAAGGAAAAGTAATGTAGCCACTGCAAGCTGGGCAGCTTAAATACACAGATGATCTATGGATCAACAGAAAACTTTTGTCCCTGTAACAGATGGCAAGAGAGACATGGCTTGTTTTACTAACTTGATTACATACAGTAGTTTTTAGAGTCTATTGGTGATTAGAGTTTTGTTGATAGAAGCTGTGGTTGGCTGGTGCCTTTGAAAATCAGCTTATTTATTTTGGTGTCTAAATATGGGCTTGACAATTTTGGCCAAGGCAATTTGCTCAAGATCATAATTCTGACTCAGGGACTGAACCAGGAAGAGAGCCCAAATGTGTTCAGCTCTCCTTTCCTACTGATATTATGTACAGCTTCAGTAAAGCTGATGTTTATATTTAGATTCACTAAAGTAGGTGTTTATATATTCAGGTTATATATCAGATAATGACAGGGTGAGTGGTCAGAATTAGTCTGGGAGCAGGTTCTGTAGAGTGGCACGGCTTCTGGAACGAGATGAACTCCAGAGTGGAAGAAGGGGTCACTGTTACATGGGAACACCTAGGCAAACTATTCCTGCATTCACAGCATGGTGCACCTTTCCTCTTACACCCTGTCTGGGTCAGTTCCTGGGCCTGTACAGGCACAGCTAAGAGAGCATGTGCTGCATGCACAGCCCCGGGATGAGCAGACCTGAGGTTTAAGGCCCCAAATGCTCTGGGCAACAGTGAGCCAGGGTGAGTGTAATTCCTTTGCACCGTAGTTCCTGTGAAGATTAGAAGAGTTTCATTCATCAATGTAAGACTTTGAGCTTATTAATCAAATTATTATAGTGAGAGACATGAAACTGTGTTAAGGAACCAGTTCCCATCCACTTAGGAAACAAGACAACTGTGTGCTGCTATTGCTGTGGTTTCTAGATCAGTTTCAAGGCAAGCCCAAGCAATAGTATATTTTCATGTCCTATTATGAATCACAGCCTATTATTTCTCATTTAGGGCAGCAAGTGTTCAACAGTTTACCAGCCTGGGAACATGGTGAAGACCAGAAGTGAGCTTTCCTGCCACAAGAGACTGAAAACAAATCAAACAGTGCAGCCTTCAAGGAGTTTTAAGAGCCGGTTTTCTGAGTCTGCTTCACATAATGATTTTCAGATTCCTTCCTCTGGATTTGCAGAACCTGAACTTCCTTGAGAACATTGTTTTCCTGTGGTCTGCCTCACAGGTGTTCCAACAGATCTGGTCAAAATGATCAAGTATTTCAAATTAATTCTCAGATCATCTATGTCTCTGCTCAAATTGTAGTAATTATTTCTAGTTTTGCTGTCACAGGATAAAATATTCCTTGCTCTATTTTAGAATCAAAGCAGAGAAAAGAGGCTAAGAACCCAAGTTTTGCTCAATGAAAAATGGACTCTAAATTCCTTCATGTACCTTTGAAAAATCTTCCCCATTTGTATCATTTGACAAAAGACCCTGGATTCTGCACTGGCAACTGCTGAAGCTAAGAGCCATGCTGCATAGATAAAATAAATTTTGGTCACCATGCCTTTAGGTATTTAGCCTGGAAAGCTGACAGATGCCAGCTTCAAATGCATGGCATTTCCTGCAGAATCACATGTCAAAGCCAAAATTAAGGTTCAGAAATGCGTTTGGTTGCTATGTGGAAATGTTGGCCATTCCTGGATTAATGGTTTTGAATAAGCAAATGGTGAGGTAAGAAAAGAAAAAAGACAAAAAAACCACAACAAAACCCAAACAACTGAAGTTTGTATTTCACGCTTCAAGTGACCTGGCCAAGTGTGGCTAAATTCCCTTTTAAAATCAAATGACCATGATGCATCTCCCATGGTGCTGCAGTATGAATGCTAAAAGGATTAAAACTAGTCAGGTCACAGAGCTTTATTTTTTTGCTCTTTTAAGGGCCATGCTATATCCGAGACCTTGTACTCCTTCTTTACATAGATATGAGTGCATGACAGGAAATTACACCCTTTAACCTGTGCCATGAAGTAAAATACCCTTTTCTGTTCTCTTTTGGAGTCAAATGCAAAAAAAAAATTGTGTTTTCTTCAGTTCTTTTCTGCTGAATTCTTTTTAATTAAAGAGTAATAACATTCAAAAATGTTACAAGTCAATAGCATGATAATATAAACATTAAGTGAAAACAGCTTTGTAGCAACTGCTTGAGTAGGAGTGGTCTATGCACACACCCTCCTTTCTGAACATTGAGGCATTACTTGAAAACAAAAGAAAATTAAGGGGCTTTTTTGATATTTGTTGTTGTGCAATTCTCAAAGGTGTAACAAACTACCCAATCTAGACAGGAGGGGAATGGAATGAAGAGGATAAACAATAAATTACCACTAACAGTTACCAGCTCACTAGATTTTAAAAATGAGTTAACGATTTGAAATTTTATTAACAGACCTAAAATCTTTTAAAGTGCATTTCAAGTAATCTACAGGCCTTTAAGACCATTTTCCAAAGAGATGTCAGCACTCTGGAGACAAAGAAAAGCTCCCTGCAAAAGTTCAGTGCAGTGCTTACAGCCTCTTTCAGCTTAAAAAGAAGGAGCATTAAGCATCAGGATGAGGGAGTATAGTCTGATCCAGATCATAGTTTCCAAGATTATTTTATATCTCTTGAAACTCCTGCCTCTGAGAGTCTGGAGGCCTCTCAGACATCTTCTCCCAGTATGAGCCCAGCTCACCCAGAGCTCAGGCAGGCAGGCCTGGTGTTGTTGCTGGACCCATTCAGGATTTTACCTCACCACCCTTTTGATCAGAGTACTAATGTGCTGTTCACATCAAGGACAAAAGCCATGGGCAAATAATTATTTTTGAAACTGAATACATCTAGGTTCCCTGGTGTAAAACCCACAGACATGCAATAGCCCCGAAGTCACTTCAGCAGCAGATGTTACAGATGGAAAACAGCCATGTGAGGAGTTCAGCTCACTTTCCTGTTGTTGCAGGTATCTTTTTGCCAATCAGTAGATTTGCTAAGGCACTGCCCAAGCTAATTTTGAATTTCTCAGTGAGGACTAGCAGAAGCCTTTGGGCAGCTGTTCTTCACTCTATCTGATGTAGCAGATTAGAGAATTCTAAACTATTTATCAATTCTGTCTTGTCATCTGTGTGTATGTTATCACTTAATTTTGCCTTCTACAATCTTGCATTAGGTTTTGCTATTTTCTGTGCAAGTAACAGCCCTTTTTAGAGTTTTTTGCTCTCCACTAACAAATTACTGTTTTGCACAACAGCTAATCATTTTTAGCAGAAGAGGTTGCTTTTAGGTCTCACTCATCTTGGCCTTTCATCTTTATTTTTGGCCTGTAGAAAAAAAAATATTTTCCAGCAAAGTTAGTAATGCAAATTATTCAACTTGCATTAACACATATTTCATAATCTTTCTGCCTTTAGAGCTTCTCCTGGTAATAGAAATAAATTACAGCTGCTAGAATATAGTGTTATTCTTTCTCTGTCTGAGTTGGGGAAAAGTGATTCATTTTCTCTCTTTCTTAGCAAAAGAGGACAGTCTGTTCAGTGAAGTGAAAGTTATTAGAGCTAAGATTAACTGGAGGAAATACAATCCATAATTAAGCCAGGTTACTCACTGCCACAGATGCAGTATGAATAGTATTCCAACTGCATTAGCATGACAGGAAAATGGGGACATCCCTCAGTTTTGGGGATGCCAGTTGCCCTACAGACTGGGCCCAGAATCAGTAAGGGCTATGGGACATTGAATTGTTTAGGTGAGAAAAGGCCTCTAAGATAATCAAGTCCAACCATTAACCCAGCACTGGCAGGTCCACCACTAAAGCCTGACCCTGAGTGCCACATCTTGGTCACACACGGAGCCCTCACGATGGCATTGGCTGCAGCACTTTGGTTAAAGCCCAGCTTGGCATCAGGGCAAGTTGCTCCTTGCCAAGGGCAGCGAGAGCCTGGACAGTCTCTCTGAGCCTCACCAGCCCTGCCTAGCCCGGAGGTGGGGACTCACTTGCATCATTAAAGCAGAAGAAACATACTTTTTTTAAAAGCTGATAAACTTCTACAGTATAAAAAGAGTTTCAAGGGAAAAGCAGCATTTTAACTAGGCCAATAAATGGGCTCTGATTAGAAATTAAGTGGTGTTCCCACAGAATTCAGCTGTTCTCAGTAATTAGGACATTTCTTAATGAAGTGGTCTGTGGTGTAAAGCAAGCAATTCGGAGCTGTATGCTTATTTATCTGATTCAACCTCATTAGCTAAATGTCAGTGTTTTTGCCAGCAGCCTATGCTGCAGCCATCAAAGTGGTGACAAGTCCTGCTTCCCCAGCTACAAACAAGGAACAGACTGGGGCAGTGGGGAGGAGACTGCTGAAGGCATAGAAAATGCTGTATTTAAACAGTTGTGTTTGCTTTTCTGTTAAAAAAAAATATCTTGAAGATCTCCTTTCTGCCAGAACACTGGCACTTTGCAAATGCTGCCAACACACACCCTGCGAGCCAGCTGACATCAGCTGACCAAGGACATGGGGGAACTTTGGACATTTTATCCATTCCTCCTCCTCAGACAGACAGCCTTTTGTCCTGGCCATCTGACCAAAACAAGCTCATGAGTAAAAGCAGAAGCTGCCAGTGGCAGATGTGCTTATGTCAGCGCAATCTGAGATACACAGCACCAGAAGTTACATGAGCTCAGCTCAAGATCAAACCAGGTTTGCAATCTCTCTCTCAGATAAAGTGTGAGGTTTAGTATACTGGATACGTTGTGGGATAAATGCATAAGGAAATATTATCCCCACTGCTGCCTGGGGCTTCACCACCAGCATTTGTGAGAAGAACCCAATAGGATGTGATCTTTCAGATATTTCCACTGGAGGCAGCCAGTTCAGTCTGGCCTATACTGGTGATGAGGAAAAGTTGTCTTAGGTGCCTGCCTAGATTAAACAATGAGCTGGACAATTTCTGTATAGCTCAAGCAGGTAATTGTTTGGACCACAGAAGTTGCTCCTGAAACTGGCTCCTCAGCAGGAGAGTAAGCACTAAGGACTGAGGCTGTGGTTGCAGCATCTTTGGTATGAGATCTCTGCACTCAGGTCAGAGCACCCAGGTCATCTCAGACGTGGGACATGAAGTTCTATTTCCCAAAGTGATGTTAGTCAGAGCTCACAGCACAGATGTAAAATCCCTTTTATGACTTTTTACCTGGGATGTGTGTGTGTGGAATGCATGGGAGGCAGGTAAGTCAGATGACACCTGACTGAGCATAAAGCCTTTTGGCACAAAAATTAACACTGCCAAATTTTTGCAACAAATCACAGCCAGCAGAAAGATCAACATGCTGCATTGAGTGGCTCTGCTGTTTTCAGTCTAGCCCTGGGAGACATGCAGATATCTTGTGTTATCAGGCCTTACCTTCTGGAAATTTTTCCATGCCAGATACTTGCAGAGCAAGCTGAGGCTGTGGAGAGCAAACTCCAGGGAGCTGTACTGGTCCCACAGAAATCCTGCATGCTTCTGTTCTGTCTTTGTACACTGAGCAAGCTATTCATACTCTCCTATGAAGGCTGAGGGAGATGAGGCAGTTCATCCTAGAGAAAGGGAAGGCTGTGGGCACACCCTAGAGCACCTTCCAGTATCTAAAGGGAGCTTACAAGGGAGCTGGAGAGGGATGTTTCAGTGTAGTGACAGGACAAGGGGTAATAATGGCTCAAAGAAGCCTCTCAGAAGAGAGGTTTAGTTTAGATTCTAAGAGGAAATCCTTTACTGTGAGGATGGTGAGGCGCTGTAACAGGTTGTCCAGAGAAGCTGTGGATGCCCCATCCCTGGAAGTGTTCAAGACCAGGTTGAACAGGGCTTTGAACAGGGTTTGGTGAGTTCCATGCTCTCTGTCTAGACCTCTTTGATTCAGGGCCAGTCCCTGAGGAGGAATAGAGGCCCCAGCAGCAGCACGGGCCAAGACAGCCAAGAAAGAAGCTAAAGATCTCTGTGAAATCCCATTTTAAGGTGTGTAGCCTGGGTTTGCTGGTGGGAATATTCAGTTTGAAGCACAGCTGGGTGACTGGTGGGTGCATTGGTGAGACAGTGCAAGAGGGGCATGTCTTCATGCATAGCTTAAAATTTATTTCCAATTTTGAAGCCTCAAACTCAGCTCTTCACATGACCAGCCTCTTCTGCAGTCTTTGTTAGCTGTGTAAAACTTGGTGTGCTTGAGGCTGTAAAAGAATATGAAATAGAACATGTACTTGAATTCTTTTTTAACTTGGCATGTTTATACCTGCATCTGAACCACTACTACTTCTACTTCTGCACTCCTAGATTCAGAAGGCCCTGACTTTGGGGAAAAACAAACCAAAATCTACACAGGCTTGTGCTCCCATCTCTGTGTGACAAATGTGTTGCACAAACATGGGAACTTCTTGGAGCACACAGAAATTGTTGCCTTTCATATTACTCAAGCAAGGGCTGTTTTAATATGGGCCCAGCTGTAACACAAAGGAGTTATGTCCATGGCAATTGAAATCTTGAAAAGTTAAATATTCAGACCCTTAATACTGCAAATACATTGCAAACATTCTTGCTTCCCAGGATAATAGCTACATAATTAGGGTAAGCCTTTCACACTTTCTCTTTGATCCCACTGGATTTATTTACCAAAATCATTGCACAGATGTGCCCAGAAAATGTCTTACAGAAGTGCTTGTAACAAAATTAAAAGCTTAAATATAGAGATTCTCTCTCTACTAAGTATTGGCTTTTATTAAAACTGGGAGTTGCTCATACTTCACCCCTTGCAGCCTCTTTGAATCCTCTGTTTGACATTTCAAAAGTGCCATGCAGGTTCTAATACACATTACACAGAAAGAGCTATTATAAAATTCCTGACTTTTTCTTGTTTGCACGACAAAGGGGGAATGGCAAATCCTCCAATTGGACCAGATAATCACTCTCCTGTGAAAAGCCTGCAATACACATCCTCTGTTTTCTTCTTAGCTGAGCTTCAACTGTGTTTGGTCAATAATTTTATTTTGGGTGTGAAGCCCATAAATCACTTTCCAATACACATTGGACAGTGGAGAATCCTGGTGGATTTGGCATCAGCCACAGGAGAAATCACATCCAGATACAGGAAAGTTGGGTGCAATCAGACATTTTCATTTCACGTTGTAGTGGTCTTTTGGACAATACTCAGTGCAGAGTAGGACCACTCTCTGGAGCAAAGACTAATTGGATGGATAAACATTCACAGGGTCATGTCTCCTGACATAAGAGAGCAACAATTGCAAATCCATGGACTGCAGATTTATCCATGTGACCATATAAACATACCAATTCCCTGCTGGAACTGAGCTGGCCAACACTTACAGAGCCCATCTGCAGGAAACTTTGTCAGCCACCTGAACATTGCTCAGGTGCAGTTTCCAAGCCTCTGACCCAGCTCACTGTGTGACCAGTTCTTTTGCCCCAGCCCCTGGGAATCAGTTATGCACCATTTGGCTGGGGAGACAGTCCTGGGGGAAGAGCTGGGTGTATGGAGCCTTCCCGAAGAGCTGAGGCTCACAAAGATTTCAGGGAAAAACCTTCCCTCCTCCTATTCACAAGAGCAGGAGTATTTGACATGAGCTGAACTTGAAGCTGACAAATGCAGTGGATATTTTTCACTGCTGTTTGTGTCTTGGGAATGGATGTATTTTGAATTAATATACAAATGCATGTCTAAAATTCATCTCTGGAGAAAGATGCTACACAAAGTGCAGGATTAAAGAATGTATTGCCTTGGGCCATGCACAAGCTGTTGCTTTGTAGTCTTTTCCATTTTCGTCTTAAAACTCAATTTAGCTAAATAAGGTGCCCTTTTAACATCTAACAGAGGCTTTATCAGGTTTAAGAGGACAAGTTTCTTAAAAGGCTGTAAAGACAAAGTGAGCAGTAACAGAAGTGTTGAGTGGGGCTCTTTCAGACAGCTTTATTGCCTTCCCCTGAGTACAAAACAGGCTGCCTGCCTCGGCTGACACTTGTTTTAATGAGGGATGAGCCACACCGGGGTGATTTTGTACAAGTTCATTACATTGCATCCTCCAGCCAGACTGTCCTCAGGGCACACCATTCAGCCTGGACTTCAGATGAAACTGAACCTATTTAAAATCTTTTACAGAGACATATAAAATTCAAAGGGCCTTTGATGCTGAAGGCATTTGTGTGTAGGCTCAGGTATGTGGCTGCTGGAGAGGATGAGAATCTGCCCCAAGTGCCATGCTCCTTCATGCTTTTATCAATCACATTTTATTTCTTCAATTCAATTCTCCTGGGATTGGTGCCAAAAATAGATTTCCACATCTTATGCCAGCAAAGGCCAGGGAAGAAAAGGGTGTAAGTTTCAAGTTTAAATGTTACGAGGTAAACATCCAGCCTCCCCAGCCCAGCGTTCAGGTCAGCTTCACTCTCCAGAGCCAGTGCTCTGTTGTGGCTGTTAACAGCATCCAAAACACCGATATTCTTCATCCATGCTGGGGAATAGTGCAGTGGTTTCTCATGTTCACTGAGAAGTGATCTGCCTTTACACGAAGTGTGCCTCTTTTAAGCATGAATATTATGAAACCCACAGGAATCCATAAAGAGTGATGGGATGTATTTTTAAAATGTCACACCCGTACATCTTCCACCTTCTGTGATTCAGAAGCAGCATAAAAGGCCATAAATCATTGAACTGCTGTGATTCACTGCCCTGATTCATACACTTGATACAAATATTCAGAGATCAAAGTGGAACCTAACCCACACACCCCAAAGATTAAAATGATTTTTCAATGTTTGCCATAAAAATGGACTTCCAGCTAAAGCTAAAGCTTCTCCTGATTAATATTGGCTGTTTTAGGTAGCAAGTTTTCTGCAGGAAAGATTGATGCTGCCTTTAAGAATCATATGGTATAGTACACAAAGCAATGTATTCTGCAGTTGTGCTTCCTCCCTAGTGTGGCTGAACAGGGGACACTGATTTCTCAGGGGGCTTCTGGGCAAATATGTACAGGGAGCTTTAAAAAAATGGAAATTTCTTCCTGGTGAAGGAATCTAGGAGCCCTCTAAACCTTCTTGTATTAACTTTGCAGTGGATGAAGGTGTTAAACTGGCATGTGTCTACAAACAGAGGAGTGATCCTTTTAAGTCCTTTGCTTCATCCCCACTTGTGAAATTTGTTGTGCCAGTGGGACGAGGCTGGCTATAAAACCCCAGCAGTGGGGACCTCCATCCAGCTCGGGCAGCCTGCCAGCACATCTCTGCCGAGAGCAGCCCCAGGGAGATCCCCCCCTTCACCTCTGCCGGGCAGGGAACTGCTTCGCCGAGAGAGGAGGATGGACCTGAGGTGTGTCTGGATCCTTCGTGCCCTCTGCCTCGTCCTCACGGTCCAAGCGTTTACCCAGGAAGGGCTCAAGGAGGTGGTGCTGAAGCAGCTGGGGCTGTCCGAGGTCCCTAAACTTCTTAAGAGCGACTTAGTGGAACTGGTTATCCCAGACCACGTCAAGAACAAGTACATGTCCATGCTGAAGCGCCAGAGGGTGAAGCGCCGAGCTTTGCCGAGCCTGGCCGGAATCCTCAGGGGGATCCCTGGACACACAGGTAACGTTTCTGCTGCTGGGAGCATCCCGAGCTCCCTGCTGCCGCCAGGGGAATCTGCCAGCTCTCCCGGCCGGCCGCGGGATGGGCAGAGGCAAAACCCGCGGGGAACGGGGAGTAAGGGTCGGGTTTGGCTCCAAAGCTCGGCTGGGCAGAAGCGTTGCATGCAACAGCATCTTAAAGATTAATAAGCACTCTTTGCACCTGCAAAGGGAGTCAGGCAGTCCTTCCAAAGGACAGGATGCTGCTGGAGCTTGATAGAAGTCTTGATACCCTGGGAACAGTCTGGACAGTTTGGGGGGGGGGGGGAAGGGAANGTGCAGGTTTTGGGTCAAATCTCCAGCAAGTCCTCTAATAGGAATCACACCTCTTGGAGGATGCTTTACTCTCTCTCATCTCTTTTTTGTTTAGGTTTTTCTTTTACAGAAAAAATTGTCAAGGGAGAAAATAGCCATACAGATACAATGGTGGCAGTACAAGGGCACTTGGAGCTTATTTTGCTTTCAGAGGACATACACAGCACCCTGGGCAGCAAATGAAAATACTTTTTCATTCCAAGTGAAGCATTTTCCTGCTTTCATGCCCAGCACTGGCACAGAGATGCACACCTTTTGAGGTCTGCTCAATTCGGGGTCATATTATGTCAGAGATTTCGTTCTTCCAGGTTGCAGAGACTCAGACTTAGGAGAATAATATGGGCATTTGCAAGACATTGATTCAAGTATGCATTAGAAAAGGTGTGTTTAGTGGCTGTCTCTGCCACAAGGGCTCGACAGGGAGCACCGAAGGAATGTGTTGAGATGATAATTGTGCATGAAATGTGGTGTCTTTGCTCAGCAGGATGGCAGTGACAGGCCATCTTTTTTGTCCCCAACTGCACAGGTATGGCAGGAGAAGTCCTCTACTCCGACACAACCACACGCCAGAAGCTGATGTTTGACATGGAGGGCAGAATACCCAAAAACAGCGAAGTCACGATGGCTGAACTGAAACTCTTCAAAAAGCCTCTGGACAGAGCAAACCTGCCTGCCAAGCAGTCTCACAGGCCTGTCTCCAACGCCAGGGTCAGCGTGTACTGGGTGCAGCAGCAGCACGATGGTACCAACAGGACCTCCCTGGTAGATTCCAGGTAAGAAAGGAGCCTCTTCTGCTGGAGCAGGACTCTGGTTACAGTTTGGGTCCTTTGGGCTGCATTTGGGTTATCATGTGCCTCAGCTTCTGATGGGGTTACATCTGTACAACCAGGTTATGTGGCCTCTAATCCCAGAACGAGTTTGTAAGAGCAGACATATGCTAAAATAGCAATATAGGATGATTCTTTGAAATCATCTATTTTTGTATCAAATTATGCCATGCACTTCTAAGTCTTCCACTCTAAAATCCCCCACCTGGTTCAATTCTCTGTCACTAATTCAAGTGGGTTACTGGCTGGTGGTATTCTTTCCACTGGTCATTTCATTAGCTGGTTTAAATAGATAAATCGTGCAAAAGGCATCTGATTCTGTAGCCATGAGCTCTGTAGAATTTTCCCAACCCTTGAAATCAGAATGAGATGTGAAACCAATTTTCTGGGTGAGAAGAAACTTACAGCCCTAATGCAGCTCAGACAGGAGCAGGTGGGAGCCTGGTGTTCACCAGTGCTGAGGCTGCACATAATGATGCACCACTGCATTTCTGTGTCAGCATGAGTGAGCACCCTGACATGAGCATGCACAGAGGGGTTTTTTCTGACCCTTCAGTGTCTGTTAGATCTGCATGCTTCTTTTTGAGGTGGCAATTAACTGCTGTGGGTGCTCGCCCAGAGCAAAAACGATCATGTAATCAAGGCATGTGACAGTCTACAGGAAGTAAATTATTCTGCTGCAACAACAGCGCTGAGAGCCCGGGGTTTATCTGATGGGCTTTTCTGATGCCAAGCCCTTGTCACACAGGCTGGTTCCTCTACGTGAGTCGGGCTGGAAGAGCTTTGATGTGACCCAGGCCGTGCATTACTGGCTGCGAAACAAGAGGAGGGAGCCCATGTTCCTGGAGGTGTGGATCGAAGGGGAAAGGATGGGCAGCTATGCCTCCGAAATGGCCAGAGCCGTGCGCTTCACCTCGCAGGACCCCAAGGATAAATCCCTAGGCAAGCCTGAGCTGGTGCTTTACACCCTCAACTTGGATGACTATGGGTATGTATGAAACCTAAATCTGTATTGTCCCTGATGTAATTTTGTCCCTGAATTATTGTAGGGGGGGGGCAAACCCAGGGTGGGCAAACTCAGGGTAGGCAGCTCTTACCCTCACAAGTGTTTACCTGCTGTGAATGGAGGAGTTTGAAAGCTGCTGCTGAATCACACCTCTCCTCTTCCCATATCTGTTGTCTGAATACTCAAATGAACCCTGAGCACCAGCCAGGTTTCATGTGTCAGAGCCCACCTGTCCTATTAGCAGCGGGGATCATTCCTCCCACTTCCTAGTTCCCAGTTACAGCACCCGTTCCCGTTTCTCCTTTGGCGTCCAGGAGCCCTGGGGACTGCAGGGAGGAAGCGGTGATGGGGAAATCCACCTGCTGCCGGCAGAAACACTACATCAGCTTCCGCGAGCTGCCCTGGGCGCAGCACTGGATCCTGGAGCCGGCGGGGTTCCAGGCGTACCGCTGCTCCGGGAGCTGCCTGCAGGCCCCCCGCGCCCCGCGCCGCTTCGGCTCCGGGCAGCGCTCCTGCGCCGCGGCCGGGAGCTCCGCGCTGCCCATCATCTACCTCGTCAAGCGGGGCAACCGCACCGAGATTGAGGCGGCCGAGTTCCCCAACATGATCGTGGAGAGATGCAGCTGCGTCACGGATGGCGTGGCGCTGGTGTGACGGGTGGGTGGCCTGGCGTGTCACCCATTCCCCGCAGCCCTGCCGAGAGCCACCCCGGCCCCCAGCCCCGGGGCCAGTGGTGAAGGTACCGGGGCAAACCTGCCTGCAAGGGTCGGCAGCAGCCGGGGCCCTGCTGCCCTGCAGAGAGGGTGCACTTAGAGGCACTGTCTGCGTAGATGGGCTCAGAGGAGCGTGCATTTCACATATTTGAGGGGTACCTAAGGAGCCTAGTGCTCCTCGGGGCCCTCTTGACGCCAGTTAAATTTCGCTGAATTTATTTCAGTCCCCACCCTGTAGTAATGCAAACAGCTCCAGGCAAAAGGAGAGTGCCCCTCACTGGGTGAGCTTTTCATTCTTAGGCTGCTGGGGTTGGTCCTTGTCTGTCCAAGCCATGTTTATGGTGAGCTGGAGAGGAGAAGCACTTACATGTACGTAATCTACACACAAACATACACATGTGTACAGAGTTTGTGAATATATGTGTGTATTGTCTACATACTGGATATATACATATTGATTACACACATATATATGTATATAAAATATTGCCTAGAGCTCGAAGGAACATATGTATGTGCATATGTATTGCATGTACATATACATATCTACATGTACATAAAATATTATCTGAAACTCAAAGGATTATATTTTTGGCCCCACACCACAGGCTTAACACAGTTTTAGGCAATATTTAGAGTCCTGGAATCAACAGGAACATTAGGACTTAGTTTACTTGCATGAGTAACTGTTCATTTTTCTGATTCTGTATTACACTTATTTCAATTTAGGGATATTTTTCAAGTTGCATGTGCTTTCAAAATCAAGGAAACAATAAACTACAAGTATTGAAGGAGCCATCTGTTTGCTTATATTTATTCTTAGATCTAAAAGTAGAGGGGAAAAGATCTGTCATATTTCTGAGAGTACCCAGTACCCAGCTCCCATAAATATACCACACAGTAACAGCTGTTCTCAGCTACCTGTGTGATCCCTCCTTCTCCTGGTGAAGCTTATCTGCTTCCCCATGGACTGGGCTAAATCAGCAGGCAGAGCAGAGCCTACACTGCCAGCCTTTCATCCTGAGCTGCTGAGGAATTTAAGCCAACCCTTTCTTAAAGAAAAAACCTAGGACCTTATCTGCCAGCAGGAGGGGATGCTGTCCCCGTGAGCTGCAGCGGTGACAGAACCTGCAGGGGTCAGCTGGAGCTGTAGCACAGGAAGGGATGAGCTGCCTCCGGCCCCCTTCCCATCCAGGTGAAGCATTTTAACCCTGACCCTTCCTGTTGGACATCTGACCAACACATCTCCTGGGGAAAAGCTGTGATAATGTGGTTTAATCCCCTTGTGAACTGTTCTGAACTGCTGGCCAGGGTGTCACCCATGCTAATGATTTCCACTTTCATGTCAGGCTCCTCTCCTCTGTTCATAACCCACTGAGATAGCAGGGGCTCTGGGGATGAAGCCTTAGCTGCTGTCCTTCTCTGTTGGACCGTGGGATGTGGTCTCTGAGGCTCTGCTTGAGGCTGCTGCTGGTGCAAGGACTCTGAAATGTGATTGTCTGGCAAGACAGGGTGACCGTGGACCAGGGGGAAAGAGGGACCTGTTGGACTCTGCAGTGGATATTTGTCATCCATCAGGAAGATGTGAGTGCTCCTGCTGCCCTCCAGGGTCCCAGGTCTGAGGTCACCCAGGCATCTCTGCCATCACCTCCTGGGTAGGCTGGCACCTCTCTCTTGTGCAAACACCTGTGGCAAAAGTGCTTTTAAGGGGAGAAAAAAGTCAAAAGCACAGACTCACCGTTCACCAGCTCTGGGCTACAGCACCATGGGTCATTGGAAGCAGAATGGGATGAGCTGGAATGATCTCTGGCCATTCCCTTCTCATGACTATGTAGCACCTATCTTGATGGCACTGGCACTCAGCCCCAAGTCCTCTCCACCCAGCTCGGGGCAGGGCATAGCCTGGAGGCCAGGAGCTCAGCTGTCATATGAAGAACAAAGCCGACAGCTTAGCCACACACTGGGCCTGGGGAAGAATGTGGGGAAGAGATGGTTGCTGCCTGAGAATGAGGAGCATTAAGCATGGCTTCCCTCCAGCCTCTGGCACTTGGACTTCAGGCATCATTCATCCTCCATCCCAGGAGAAATTCCAACTGGGCCCAGGCTGCTGTGAGAAATGGGGAGGAGAGCATCACAGGAGCAACGGGGTGGACAAGGCTCCTCCCCTCCACGGGGATCCTGTGCTGTCCGGCCGCCCTTGCTTTGCCTCTGGCTGCCTTTGCTCGGGTGTCCTGTGGACACGAGGAACACAGAAGCGAGCGGTGGGTCTGTGTGCAGGTGTGGGACACCTGGAGGGGGGGCAGGGGGAGGCAGTGGCCGAGGGGCCCTGGTGTCACCGTGGGGACAGCTGTGGGTATTGCAGGGCAGGGACAGGGTGCAAATCTCTGAGCTATAAAGCCCTGCCTGCCCGGCTGCCTGTATGGACACTTGGATTTATTGCGAGGGGAGCTGCACGGGTGTCACAGCATCTCTGCTGAGGCTGATTTTAAGCTCACATTTGGATTGAAGCTCCCCGGTTTTGGGGAGACAGGACACTACTCCTCTAAACTCCAGCTGGCTCTGCAATGAAAATATTGCAGACTTGGAGGCTGGGCTGACGTGGGGAAGGCTCCAGAGACTTCTACACTGCAAACTCCTGGGCAGAAGGCTGTGGATGAAATACTGCCACACCCGGGGCCTTTTCAGACACCATCCCGTGCTACAGGAAATTATCTCCCAGCCTCTCTTCTTCAATCCAGGCTGCATTTGCCGTGACACCTTCTGTGTGCTCCTTGTATGGGTACAACCTGTAATGCACACAAAGGCTGCCAAGCTGTCATGTTCTCCTTTCTGTCTGAGCAGCACCACAGTCTCCGAGGAAAGGCAGAACATCTCACATACCTGGCATTGATGCCATGCTGTAATGAAATAAAAAAGGAAGAGCACTACAGGGGCATAATGAACAGATAGCCAGAAACGATTTTTAAAAATTGAAAGGTTGTTTAAGGCAAAACCAGCGTTAAACTGTCGGGCATCCTCCTGCAGTGCTGAAAGCACAGAGCGCCCCGGTGCTGCTCAAGGAGCAGGAGGTGTGTGCTCTTCTCATGGAGGACTTGAAGAGCCCTGTTAGCCCCACACTCCAGGTTAGGTTCCTGTGTGAGTGTTCGTGTGGCAGCACCTGAGCTAAATCTTATCAGAAGCATGAGCTTATCATGAGTGTGAGCTTTGGCTGGCCCTCGTGGCCCTGCTCACAGGGTGACCTTTAAGGGCCTGCAGTGGTTAATGGAGCTGGACATGGGGTGTGGAGCTGGTCCTGTCAGTCTCAGGAAAGCTTTCCTTAAGAGAGAGGCCTGGGCATGCCAGCAGCACTTTCTCTCTCCATTATCTCTACCCATTATCTCCATTTGAGGAGAGAGAACAAAGTTTCCAGCCACATCAAATGCCACTGCTAGCTGGACTACATTGCCCTGTGTGATCTTTCCATGGTTTCATTTAAACCAAGGCTGCTTTCCCATTTTCTTTCAAAATCTGTGAGAAGTTGCAGCTTTTCCCAGCTGATGAGGCCTTATTTCCTCTCCCTCTCTTGTTTTTTCCCTTTTGCACTTCACAGACTCCTACCAAGGGTGTCTGACACTTTGCCTTTCAGGGCAGCCTTCTAATTGCCTGTGTAAGTGGAAAGTCAAATGCCCAATCCACATCCCAGCAAAGGTGATAATCAGGGAGCTCCTCTGGCTTTGGCTGGCAACAGCTGGAGTCTGGGAAAGGGAACCCAAGGCAAATGGGAGAGTGGCAGGGAGTGTGACAGAGATCCTGCAGGACTTTGATGTTTTTAGAGGACTTGGGCTCCTCTGTCCACTCCTGGAGCAGGTGCAGGAGAGCAGCGTAAACAACATCAGCACATTTCAGAATAAAACAGAATAAAAAGCTCATCATGACTCGGGCACTCCAGAGATGCTGGGGTGCCTTGGTTTCCTGTGGTTAAACCAGCAGGTGCAGAATGGCCAAGAAAGAGTTTTTAACCATGGCAGGAGATAATAAATTATCTGGAGATACTGGGCGCTGGAAAGTCATGTACACAATCCACAGCTCTCAGTATTTATTTATTTTTTGGTGACTGTTAAATCAGGATAAGTTTTTGTTTGGTTGTTGTTTTTTTTTTTTCCAAGCTGTTTATTAATTTTGTTGAAAAGCTTCTCCTAAAGTTTACTTATGGGTTTTCTGTTAATATTTTCCCTTTTGATTTTCTCAGTTATGACAAATTTGCCTCTTTGAAAGCCTGGTGTGCCTGTGTCCCCTTTGAAAGCCTGTTTTCTGTTTGCTGAGAAGGAATGCAATCAGTTCATAATTGTTACTTCCCAGGTGACTGCCAACTCCCAGCCCAGTAGCCAGTAGCCCTGTTGCCCCTGGGAGGAGTCAGGTACTTACTGGATGCTGGGTACAGCATCTCATTGGCCACAAGGTGCCATCTATAAACACCAGACCTCAGAGAATTGTCTAGGTAGGAAAAACCCTCCAGGATCATCGAGTCCAAGCATCAACCCAGCACTGCCAAGCCCACCACTAAAGCATGGCCCACAGGTACCTCCAGGGATGGTGATTCAACCACCTCCCTGGGCAGCCTGTTCATGTTTCCACTGAGATGTGTAATATTCCCAGCAGATGTTTCCCAAGCTGGCTGGCTCCTTGTAAACTCTCCTGTTTTTTCCATACAGCCCCAGCAGGTCTTTCAAGAGCTCCTTGCTCCTTTCTGCCCTGCAAGTTTTGTGCAAATTCCTGATCCCTTGTGCCTGATTAGAGGCACCAGGCGAAGGCAGCAGGGAGAAGCAGGACAGGCAGCTCGTGCATTCAGGCCACCAGGACACTTCCCAAGCATGCTCAGCTGCTGGCTCTAAACCCAGACTAACTATCCCGGGTTAGCCCAGCCTCTAGCAGTGCTGGAAAGCAGTGGTGCCTGCCCAGCCCTCCTCTGCAGCTGCGGAGGTCAGAGTTGCCACCTCCCTCCCTTCAGGTGTCGTTAGGCATGTTAATCTGCAAAGCCACCCTAATTGCTCAGCTATAACCAAAGCCAAGCCGGCCGAGGTGGTGGTGCTAACAGAGGTGCAGGCATTACCATTTCCAGTGAAACCTTGGAGGAAGTTTTAGGATTTAAAAATAGCCCTTCCCTGAGAATAGGCATCACTACAAACGAAACCTTTCAAACGCCAGCATTCTCCAGAAAGCAAAACGTTGGATAGGAATGAGCTGCGGGGGGATCCGAAGGACTGACCGTGTCCGTCTCCGGGACAGACAGAGTGGTGTAAAGGTGACCCAGTGTCCCCGCATGCCCGGTCTCGGGTCTCTCCCCTGCCCTGAGGCTTCGGCAGCGCTGCTGGAAGCGGGCGCATCCTCCGCGTCCGCCCAGCGCCACCTACAGCAGCGAGAACACAACGCGAGGGCAGCGATTCCTGCCCGCGCCAGCGAACGGGGCGCTTACAGGAGCGGCTTTTGAGTAGTAACTCGTTTGTCAGGGCCGTGGAGGTGAGGAGAATGGAATGGACCCTGGTGGTTGAAGGCCAGCAGCTGTTGTTGTGTCTGCGGTATTTCTGAACCTCCACCGGTTCTTTCTCTCTATGACCTCTCCTGTTCCCTGCCGTTCTGTGCATTAGATGTACTTACCTTTCTTTCCAGGAAAGAGGTGGATCCGTATGAAGTGAGGAAAAGCCCTCCCTCAGGCTTGTGCCACTGTTTTCACTGACTGCTTTTTTTCAGTCAGTAACTCTGCAATGCCAGTGAAACACGAGGCAGTGCTTAGGTGTTTGAAATAAATGCATTTAAAATGACACTTCAGAAGTGGGACTTCTCTAAGTCACCACTTGCTTTTTGGGGAAGTGATTCCATGGGAGAATTAACCTTTTCTCTGGGAAGATGTTCACAGTTTTGGTGCATTCACAACCAGAAACACCTTTGAAATCCAAAGCTACATAAATACTCAGGATGACAGGTAGGGTGCTGCAAACTGCATTATCCTCTGGCCCTGGGCTAGAAAGATCACCTGTATTCTGAGGCCATTCTCTCCTACAGAAGTAGCCCACACTGGAACTGGTTATATATATATTCAATTGCTGACTTTTCTGTTCTTGTCCAAATTCTTAAAAAGCTTCAAGCACTTCACCTACTTGTTTCTCTTCTGTTGAAGGATCAGCCCAAGTCCTGCTGTTATCCAGCTGTTTTCAAAAGGATACCCTTTAAACATGTGAAAGTCCTGTTTTGCCAGTGAGCACCCCTCTGGCCCTCCAGACACAAGAAAGCTCTAGGCTAATCCTCAATGTGGGAATATCAGAGAGCAAAGTGCTTGTTCCTTTTTAACTCAGCAGGAGCTAAACAATTCCCAAATAAACTTGTCAAAGTGTGGAGCTGTTTCAAAGCTGTTATTCTCTTAAGATAGATGTAGGGCATTTCTTTTAATTCTGGCACTACTGAAGATGCAGTTGGTCAATAGTGTTTGGTGCTACTGGTGGTTTAAAATATTCCAGTCCTTCTTCACCAACCAGTGTTTTTATGTAATCCTGCTTCCATTGTGCTGGCACAAATTTGTAGAGCCACATCAGGGAACCGATCTGGTGTAACAGGGAACCCACAACACTAAAGGCAAGTGGGTGACATGTAGGGTAGGCCTGGAAGTGGCTGCATCAGTGCAGCTGAAGCCAGAGAGCAACTGCAGTGAGGGGAAATAACCTGGGTAAGAGTTGTTGCCAAAGCACATCATTAATGTGGTCAATTCACTTTTGTCCCACACTACCCTTCCTACAGTAGAAAGCAGCTTGAGTGTGCTCAAGGAGCTGAAGGCTTTCCTGGTCCCACACACTCTACCTGCCTTTTACAGAGCTGGTGACATCAAAGGTTTGCCACCCAGGCAGGGACTGCCAGCATCTAACATCCCCACCCCATGGGTTTACACCAGCAAAACCTCCCAAGCACCTCCCATGCCAGTTTCCTAATGAAACATTCAGTAAACACACCCCTTTCCTTCCCACACAGAGTCCACTTGTGCTGTCCCAACCTCCACGGATGTGATTTGCAGAGCCTCAGTGTTTCTCTCCTCCCTCCAGAACACCGTGGAACAGATCCCCAAGCCCGCTGTCTGTGATGATATCCTGACCACCTGTCCAGCCTTTCCACAACTCCTTGGGATGCTAATGAAGCTTGTGGGTGTGAGTTTAGAAGCTGGGGATACTCAGTTGAAAGGATACCAAGAGCTTTTATTTAATAACATCAAATACACATGCAAAAAAGGTACATATTCTCAAATCTAACCAGAGGTTTTCCCTTTAGGGGGCTTTGCAAATAAGGATGGCTTGATCTGCTCTCTAGACAGACCTCTCACTGAAAAAAGCCTTGCTGCTCTTTCCTTCAAGGTGCCTCCACATTTCAGTCCCAAGGACATCAATCTCATCTTCAGCTTCTCTAAACCCAGGGCTTCCAGTTCAGCAGCAGAGTTGAACGCCAGCAGGTCTATCGGTTCTACCTCCTGGAAAGAGAAAAACATTTGAGAGAAACATTCAAGAAGAACAGGAGTTCAAGAAGCTTTTGGACAATGCTCTCAGGCACATGGTGTGATTCTTGAGGCTGTCCTGTGCAGGACCAGGAGCTGGACTTCAACTCTTGTGGGTCCTTTACATCTCAGAAGATGAGAAAATTGAATTAAAACCAACAATTCACCATCTTGCCCAGCAGTTCAGCAGCTTAACCTCAGCTTCCAGAGGCACAGCAAAGCTGACAGCCCCTTTTTAGCCTGATGCAGGATATAACCAGTATACCTCCAGCAGGAGCAGGAAGGAGGATGAGAAGTTATTTCTAATGCAGTTACGCTGTAATTAAAGAAACAGATTTAAAAGCATCTCTTTTTAGTAAGATTAACCCCAAAAAACAAATTGTGAAGTTCCTATCTCATCCTGCCAGTAAAAGAAAATATGTATTAAAATTTCATCTTCAAAGGAAATTGGTATATTTGCAAATTGACTGAGGGTAAAAGGGACCTCTACAGATTGTGTAGTCCAATCCCAGGGCCTTGTCTACAAAAGAACATGGAATAGATGGGATAATTCAAATGCTGGAATTTACTAACACACTAAAAAGGACACCAAAATCTAAGCCCATTTTGTTCAATATTTAAATTCACATATTGGTCTGTACTGTCTGTAAAGAGACTCCAGAGCAAGTAATAACAGCAGCAGGAATGAAAGCACTCCCTTATGCACCCAGCAAAAACAATTCCTGCCAGCAGAACCAGGACCTTTGTCCTGCTAAGCACATAAAAACCCAACTGGTTACCTCATTATTCTCACCCTACTTCTAAAAAAAAGAAAGAAAAAAATGCATCAAAGACTACTATAAAAATATTTCCACCTGCAATAACAATCTGCCACAGCATTGGTGGAGTTTCCTGTTCTAGGAATAGAAAGCCTCGCAAATACTGAGCAAAAGGTAAACAGTGAAGAATGGTAAACATCCTGTTTAAAATTTGCCAGCTCTAGTAGTACAGTAGATGACAAAGTTCTAATTGATCAGATTACATCCTTGGTCTCTTCCCCATTGAACTGTAACAAACTTTCACACATCAGAGTTCAGTCACTGCCACTGGCAGACTTTTCACCCAAGGTGAAGAAAGGCAGAAAATCCCAGTAACTCCCTAGCCTGCAGAAAAGAGCTACACTTTGTTTTACTGCTAGAGTGAGCCCAGATTCATTACCCCCACAAATCTTTAACAGTAATATTATGCAAGGACCCATAAAGCACAAGTACTGGCACCCTTTGCCACCAAGTATCAGTTGGGTTTCATCAATCCAATGGGAAAAGCTACATTGCTGGAGTTTGCTCACTCTTCAGCTCTGAAAGCAGCTGAAGACACACCACATTTCGTACTCCTTCACACTTACTGTGCTCTGTGACTGGTTTACTTCCTGTGCTTTAGCAGGGACATTTCCTTGTTCTTCTTTCTGAGCCTGAGTCACTCCATTCTTTCCTTGGGCCTCTTCCTTCGGCGGCTCTGTCTTTTTGCTGTTTTCTGCAGACAGAATTTCAGCCTGCCCACCTGTGCACACCTCTCCTTGCAGACCTCTTCCAGGACCTTCTGGCTGCTCCAGTGGTTTCCCACTTGCACTGGTAGATGGACTGTCTTCTGCTGAAGCCACAGAGCTGCTTGAACACTCATCTGAACTTCCAACACTTTCATTAGATCTGCTGCCTGATGAACAACTTCTGTCAGATGCACAAGGGGACTCATCCTTATTGTCATCCTCACAGCCTGAGCCTGTGGCCTCATCCAATCCTGGCCTGGCACAGGGAATATGTTACAAATTAACATGCATCTATTTTGATTTTTTTCTTTTAAATAATTTTTTTCTTAATTGCCACATTTCTCTTTCCAAAATCCATTTCAAGAGAGATGTAAGGACCTACTCTAACAGCTATTTAGGTTAGTTTAGTTAATGGAAGAGCTCTCAATATTAAACAGGACCTACAAACCCCAAAACAGGTATTACAGCATTCCCAATACAGAAATGACTGGAATCTTTGACTTCTCTTTTGTGTTACATTCGCTGAAATATGCCAGGGGAAAAAATAATCTTTTAAAGCTCATTGTAAATATAATTCATTAATGAAGAAAAGGACAATGGGAAGCAGTAGAATATAATCACTTAGAAGGGGTGGGAGAAAGAAGTGTCTATTTTTGCAAATGAAGTTTGTCTGCTCCATCTGGGACAGAATTATAGGAATGCAGAAATGTTCACTTTCAATTCTTTGATTTAATCAGTTCAATTTTCTTATTTCTATTTCAGTCCACATCTCAGACTATACTCTGCTTACTTGTATGTATCTAACTTTTCATCCTGTTCAAGGCTTAAGACCCCACTACAAAAACAAGGTGTAACTCTCACCAGGGACACTTTCTTTTTTCGGATTTTGTTTCGTTCTTTCCAGGCTCTCTGGGACGCTTCCGACTCTTGCCACTTTCTGATGACACCGCCTTGCTGGCAATAACCTGCAACCCTGCAAAACAAATTTGAAAGTGAACTTCATCACTACATGATTCATACACGTTGCAAATTCTACTTATCTTTTCACTTCAGACGTAATTTAAAACACTAATGGGAAAGAATCACTATTGGTGGTATGGACTCAGTAGCAGCAAAAGCTTTCCTACATGGATTTACTAAGGCACAGAGTCAATTAAAATTGGATTCGTGAGCTGAAAGATCAGGTTCTTCATCCCATTCAGCCTCAAGTTTCACTATCTAGCTGACAGCAAGGGAACAATATGGGGATAAATGAAGTAACTACAAAGACCAGGAAGCGAAACAAGGTATTCTGTAGTTGGATCCAACCTCTAGTTTTTATGTACAACCCCTTTATAGTTTTACTGTGTAATTCTTACAGCTTAATTAGCAACACCACCTTCACAAAATCGGGCTCTTATTATGAGGTGACCTAGCAAAGCAAGGTGAAACACCGCTTGTATCGTGTCACACTGCTCAATGCAATTTAACGGACAAAAAATTAAATCAAACAAATTTCACCAAAACTTAAAATTTCTCTCAGTTGAACGAAAGCAATTGCCGTTCCCGTTCCCACCCCGCAGCGAGGCCTGGAGGCCCCTCCCGCGCCGAGTGCGCTGCGGGCGGCAGTACCGATGCGCAGGGACTCCTCCTGGCGCTCGGCCATCTCGCGGTACTGCCGCTCGTACTCGGGGTCGGTGAACGCGTGCCGCGGCTCCGCCAGCTTCCGCTGCAGCCTCTCCAGCCGCCGCTGCTCCCTCTCCGCCTCCCGCTCCGCCTGCTTCTTCACCCACTCGGCCATCCTGCACAGCACAGAGCCACGAGAATCACTGTCTGCAGCACTGGCTGGAACGGCTGGCCCGCAGCTACAGGCTGCCTCCATCGCCCGCCAGGACGGGACACTGCCGGGAAAGACAGCAGCGCCCGGGGAAGCTACTGAGGGACCAGACACAGAGTCTGCTGCAGGGCAGAGACAAGAGTTCACTTTGAAAGACAGGAACAGCAGTGAAGTTCACAGCTCCCCAGGACTGTGGTCTTGCAGCTTCAGAGAGAACTGTGAGAGTTCCAGATGAGGAATCCAAGGGGTGCAGAACAGCCTCTCTTATGTCTATCTTACAGACGCAGGCTGCAGTAAAATCACATCTACGCTTGCAATAATTGAATTACAGTCAGGAGAGCCCTGTTGGCTTCCAGTCCACCTACACTTAAGATTTCCTTTTTGCTCTTAGTATTCAAAATACCATTTCTTTGCTACAACTAACTGTCAGTTGACCTTCTCTGCTAACAGTGAACTACAGGTTAATTTATAATTTCAGCTTTGGAAAAATGCCTTACGCCTTTTCGTGATTGACATCCCGCAGCCTCCTCCCACTGAGATCTCGACAAGCCTCTCTGTTTGTTGTCTTCTCAATCTGAGCACCGAGGGCTCGCAGCATCGACCCAAACCCTGCCAGACAAAAAAAAAAGCAATCAGGAATTAGCTAAACAGAAACACCTCATCAATATAAGGAGTCCAGCTTAGGCTGAATTTCTTAGTTCTTTGGCTACTGAGATCTCGGCATTCATATGTTTTTTTAAAATAAAGATAAGATAAAGTCAATTAGAACACACTCATATCACAGACTATTTGTACCTGAAATATTTGTCCTAAGTGACCATTAATGAAACTTGGGAGTCTAGGATGACAGGTCCTTTTCCAACACAATTTCAACTCTGAAGTCACTTTGGTGCATGGTATAGACTTCTACTAATAGAGATAAGCTGCAAAGGTATGTGAGAAAGACCTGGACTGTAGCTTCCCTGGTCAATCCTCAGCTTTGCACATACACTTTGGTTTCAGCTCAGAGACTTTGCATCAGCCATACACACAACAAGAGGTCTGCGATATCTGAGGACTCCTGCAGCACTACAGACTATGGCACAGCAGAAGTTTTTTACCTAAGAATCTAATCACTAACAAGTAGTTTCAACAACAAACCTCCTTTTCCACCACAAAGTCTTGGCTCCAGGCTATAAACAACTCCACTCTGCAACTCATCTTCGTCGTTGGCCAGTTGCCCATTACACTTCACATACAAGCTTTCTTCTGGGATGTTCTAAAAAAGCACCAGAGGCAGAGAATATGATACATTCTGACAAAGGAAAATCATTAAGCAGTCATGAGTCCTCCCTTCCAGAGGGGAGGCAAAAAAATCAGACAATCTGAAAAGCATGAACATTCTCTACAGTGCTTGTTTTAATTTCTGGTTACCAAAGCATTGAACACAGTCTAAATCAGCTTATAAACATGAACAGGGAAAAGCTGTACTATGGGAAAGATTCAACAACAGCCTGTGATGAACTGATCACAACCCTCACTCCCTGTCCTCCAGTGCCGCTGGTGGGGAAAGAGGGATGGGAGAAGGGAAGGTGGTTTGGGGATTTCTTTTACCTCTCATAATCTTACCCTGATTTTGGCTGCTAATAAACGAAGCACATTTCCCCAAGTCAAGTCAGTTTTGCCCGTGATGGTGCCTACTGAGAGATCTCCCCGCCCTTATCTCGACCTTTGATCCCTTTTGTTACATTTGCTCTCCCCTGTCCAGCTGAGGAGAAGGGTGAGAGAGCGGCTTTGATGGGCGACTGGCGCCCAGCCAGGGCCAACCCCCCACAACGTGTATCTGCGTACATACACCCAGACGTACATAATGTAAATAAGAGACTGCAGGGCTCTCTTACAGCAAGCGCTCCTCCTGCTCAGCCCAGCGACAGAACGCGGAGCAAGGAGCGCACGGGAGGCACCGCGACCGCCCGTCAGCGGCTGCCGGAGCGGCCTCAGGGCGGGCGGGGCCGCGGGCGGCCTGCGCA
>VZRX01007074.1:93539-104661 GCA_013398075.1 Notiomystis cincta
GAGAGCGGGAAGGGGAGAGCGGGAAGGGGAGAGCGGGAAGGGGAGCGCTCGCGCCCCCTCAGGGCAGGAAGGGGCCGGGTGGCACCGCAAGGGTAGGAAGGGCAGCGGAGATGGGCAGCCCCGCATTGTCCGGTCACACTCGGCGCGAATTTCACGGAAGGGTTTGCAGCGTGATGGAATCCGTCTCTGTGGATTCTTCGCCTTGTTCACTCCCACACGCGGTTTTGCACAGGGAGGAAACAGGCCCAGAACTTTGAGATCTGGGGGCGATGCGCCTGGCTCGGGGCAATCCCAGACATGAGGACAGACTGGGAAATAAATTCATTGGGACCTGCCCTGCGGAGACGGAGTCTTGTGGGTGAAAAGCTGGACGCGAGCCAGCAGTGTGTACTTCCAGTCCAGAAACCCAAACACATCCTGGGCTGCATCAGAAGAAGGACGGCTGGCAGGTCAAGGGAGGCGTTTTGCACCCTTTCCACTCATGACACCCCACCTGAGGGGCTGTGCCTGGCTCTTCCTCGGCACAGGAAAGGCAGCCTGTTGGAGTGGATCCAGAGGAGGTCACGAAGATGCTGGGTGGAGCTGGAGCACCTTGCTGTGAGGGCAGCTGAGAGAGCTGGGGTAGTTCAGCCTGGAGAAGAGCAGGCTCTGGGGAGGCCTCATTGCAGCCTTCCAGTACTTAAAAGAGGCTTATAGAAAAGAGGCAGATGCAGATCGTGATAGGATAAGGAGGAATGGTTTTAAACTAACAGAGCAGAGATTTAGATTAGAGGTTAGGAAAGAGTTCTTTACACTGAGGGTGGTGAGGCACTGGCATGTGTTACCCAGAGGAGCTGTGGATGCCCCATCCCTGGAACTGCTCAAGGCCTGGTTGGACAGGGCTTTGAGCAACCTAATCTAGTGGGTGGCATCCCTGCCCACCACAGAGGGTTGGCAGGAGATGATATTTAAGGCCCCTTCCAACACAAGGCTTTCTATGATTCTGTGATTTGATTACATAGTCACATAAAATGTGTTTAAATCAGCATGAAAGTTGATCTGGAGCAGGAGTCCACAATCAGCTCTTCACGACATGTGGTAACTACCTGCAAGCAGGAGACTGGAGAATTGGTTAGGGGATAAAAATCCCATCTCTACCTGTTCAGGAAAGTATGTTTACAGAGGTATGACAGTGATCCAGGCAGTGCAACCATTGTACTCTTTGGTGGTTTCAGATCTCCTCCATGTATTCAATATAAACATCTAGATAGAGGATATTTGAAGGCAGGTTGCTCCCAGATGTCTCTGCTGGGAATTGTTTCAAACACTAGCAAAGATGATGTTGGACTGCCTTAAGATCTGCAAGTGTGATACACCTGTCAGTTTATCTCCAAATAACAGTGTTACCTGCAGTGCCTTTTTGTTTAATAGCAGCATGGGCAAGGACCTATAACTCACGGTGTCATTTGCCTACTTCAGCTGTGTCCCCACCCTAGGTGGGGGCTTCCCTGCCAGGGTGGCACCTGGCACCCTGAAAATCCCTGTCAGCAAGTGAGACTATCTCACTGCTGGAGCCTGCAGCTGAATTCAGCTTTTAAGCTTGTTGCAGTTTTAGAAAGATGGGGGTTGTGTCTGAGCTGCTTGGCTGTTCCCGAAAGTTTGGTGATGTGGCTGTCCCACCCTTTCAGCTTGCTGAAGAGCCTTGCTGCCTGGCCAGGCCTGTGCCAGCATGGATAAGTGGCTCTCATGCCTGGCTGTCTTAAGCTGATGTGATAAAGAAAGAGGAAGCTGGGAAACAAAGAGGCAGAGAGTGACTTGAAGTGGAGACTTCAAAATGTAAACAAATGAGTAATAACTTAATTAAGGGGATCTCCCGATGGGTTTGTCTTGGCCAACTCACAAACCAAACTCACACCACTTCTTAAACTATAACTTTAGCTAAAATATTTTTTGTAAAGGATTCCGACCCATTCCAGACTGTCTTTATTTGCTACAACAAGTTGATATATGAATTATGTGTCATGTTGACACAGTGGAGCCATTCAAACCCTGTGTGTCTGTAGCCTGCAAAAGCTGTGGTTATTTTTTTCTGGATCAGGCCCAAATTCAGTTGACATTGTATTTTAAGTCACGTGGTACTGCTCATTTCAGTTATAATCATGTGCCATATCTGTGGCCACCTGATGTTAAATTCCACCAGATTTGGGGTATTTTTATTCATTTGCAGTATCTGATTGAAATGTAATTGGTGAACGTGAGGTATGCATGTTTACATATGCAGATGAATAAGTATTTTCTTAGAGCTGTGGGATTTCACTTGCATTCTGAGGGCATGAATCATTTCCTCCTCTGAAACTCCTGTTCTTGGCATGGAGGGTGTGGAGCTTGCCCATACAGGCCAAATAGGTGGAGTTGTCCAGGAAAGAGCTGGGCCACAGAACTGCCCTGTGGATGTTCTGAATCAGTGTCATTCACAGGTTGTTTGAGCCATGTCTTTTCTGAATGTTTCAGTCTACTCTTCTGTCTCTGGAGTTTTGTATCATCACTGTGAAAAGTGGACCTAAAAAAGGCCTCAATGCTGCATCCTGAGAGATGTCCACCCATGACAGCAGCCTGCCATTCCTAACTCTGACACCTGGCTTCTGCCTGCAGGTTAGAGCTGTGGTACCCTGAGAGCAGGAGAGCTGACAGCAGTGGAGTTGTACTGACAGAGGTCAGGCCCTTTGCAGAGTGTGCATCACCACCTTACAGGTGCTTGTGGTCTACTAATGCCATTTATTCTCCTCTGTCCAGTGCTGGGGGCTGTGGTTGGGTGGTTTATATGTGGGAGACTTGCCCAGATCCTTGCACATAGTCAGACTACCAGCCAGCAGCATTTAGCAGGCAGAGGAGTGGTTTTGTCTCAGCTCAGCCCTACAGCAGACCCCACTCTCAGGATTTATGCAATGCAATAGAGCTGGTGCCACATTCATGTCAGTGGGCGAGTGTTCCTGTGTCTCTTGTTCTTGATTATGCTTCTATTCCTAGAACTCATCAAAAGTCTATTGCCTTGCTCCTCACAGAAAAGTCTAAATAAGTCAAAAGGGCTGTTATTATAATTTCCCATTTGAAATGTATTTTATGAGAAGTGTTATTCTCTTGGTAAAACAATGAACACTCTCTGATTCTGCAGTGGTACTTTAGACTTAGTTAATAAATCATGCTTGCCACTTTTCATTTAGAAAGGATTTCACAGACATAATTAATTAATCCTGACAGTATCCTTGTGGGATAAGTAAGTACTCTGACTATTTCAATAGTGACACTCAGGCAAACTGGTTATTCTACCTTCTCAAGTCAGTCAAAGGATCAAGTCTAGACTTTAAAACTTCCTGCTATCTTGGCATAATTTAAGAGATGAGACCACCTATCCTTTTCAAATTTCATCCTGATATCCATGTGTGTAATGCCTGAGATAGCAGGTGAGGTTCTGTGGCCTACAGGATGCAGTGTGGGAGACCAGGCTGTGATCTGCATCAGACTCTCATTACACTGCTGTTCATTCACTTGTTCATTGATTCTCCCTCAGTGTTTCATCCAGTATATTCTGCTTTCATGGTAGCATCTGTGCTTCCCAGTTTTTTAACGGTCTGCCAAGACCAGGATCACATTATGCAAGACTGTAATGAGGAAGGAGTAAGGTACTCACTGGGAGGAGCAAGGTACTCACTGACTTGCCTTCTAATCTGCACCTGAAAGATGCCTATGGGAGTGAAGAACACAAACCCAGTTGTTCATGAGGTACCCAGATTAGCAAAGGATGGGTCAAAAGTTGCTCTGATAAGAGTTCAGTGTTTCTCACTTCTAAAAATGCTCCTAGACACAGGTAAGAGAAAGGATGAAAGACTTCACTAAAAGTATGAAACAGATGCATATGTTCCTTTTAGAATATTGTAAGTGTGCAGAGATATTAACAAAGGTGAATTTTGTTCACTGAGGTCACCTACAAAATTTGAAAACATGTCCTTTAAGAGTGGGGGGTTTGCCTGCTAGGCAGTCAGTGATGTACTATCATAAATATATGGAACTGGATCATCTGGATATGTTTTCTTTTACATTTTAATGGTATCCCGAAGGGTAAATTCCTCATAATGTATTTGCAATGAAATGTGTGACATGCTTTCATACTATTCTTACATGGAGGATCAGAGCAGGATGAAAAGAAACCTGTGTGTGCGTGTTCTTAGGACAATTACTAAAGGCTATATGACATGAGGGAACATTTTTTACTTCAGACAATATGACATCATTCTGTTTGACAAAAATGTAATTAACTGTAATGAATCTAAGCTGATATCTGCAAGTGCAGTTTCCTGCCAAATGTCAATAGTCATCTGCTTCAGTTTCTGTGTCACCAGTGCAATGGGGAGAGTCAGGGTGTTAAGATACCTGATACTGGGCTGGGAGCAGGTGTGGGAGAAATATAAATGTTACTTCTACAATGCATGAACGCAATAGCTACTGTTTAATATACTTATTTTCTCACAGGGAATGCCTAGGTATCAATCTCCGAAGGATCTGGGGTGCATAGCTGGATTTTTTTATTCTTATAGCCCATCTTTGTTACTAGTGCAGATACTTAGAGATAATCAAGTTTTTAAGGTAACTCCAAAACAAATTTTACCCTCACACTGGTCCCTTTGTTGTGCTTAACACCTTTGTCTCCATCCTATTCAGGGATATTTAAACTGAGTTCTTTCAGGGGAGGAACATGCACTGCTCTGCACATATATATGTGAAAAACCTGGGAAACCAAGGTCCCTCTTTGTTTGGCCATAAATATCATCAGCACAGTCAGCATTGTTACTGTTTTTAACAGTAATTTGAAATTTGGCAGCAATAATTTGAAGTGAATTAGCTAACTAGACACCCAGGCAATATTGTAGAAGGTAACACTTCAGTTTCTAAGAATTCCTTAGGCTTGTGTTTTCTCTGCTTTGCTAGTCTGAATGCCTGGATTTGGTCTGTTCTGGTTAATTGTAACCAAATGCAGCTGGAGAGTGCTGAATGGGTCACTTGGAGTGAACGGTATATTTCATAGGAAAACAACAGCAAAACCAGGTCTCTGTCTTTACTTTTGCACTCCCTCTAATGAAGCTTTTAATTACAGCTTGCAGAGACACTGTGTTTAATTACTAAATCTCTGTGTAGGGACTGGATTCTAGTTTCCTAATTGGCACCTGTATGTTTGACAACTTCACAAAAATCCAAAGCTAAGAGTGAGCATAAGGTATGAAATGTGTGTATTATTTACAAGGTAGATCTCTGTGGTCTTTCAGACCCCTATGCCTTCAAGTTTTTAAGAAACAGGAGAGAGAGAGTGAACATTGTGTGGCTTTGCAATGTGGACTTTTCATCCCATCATGACACTGTCTGCAATAATTTGGAGCTCCCAGACCAAAGTTACACTCTTCTTGAAATGATCAGCTGAAGGCGGAAAAAAAAAAGGTGTCCTCATTTGTTTTTCAACTGAGATGAAAATTGCGTTGGAAATGTTCCTTGCTAGAACTGGAGTTGCATTTCCAGTAGTTGGGAGGAGCTCCCAAATTATACTACCCCACCCACGTCTGCCTGCTTTCGGTTTACCTGAGAAGGCTGCCAAGGAACTGAAAGAGGAAAAGAGGACAGCAACAAAAGGGAGAGCACACAGGACAGGTCTGAAAAGACAGAAGCTTCAAGCAGAGGGCCTCAAGTGGGTGAGGCCTCACTCTGGGTTATGTTGGGCAGAGGCACCGCGTGCTCGGCGGTCTGCGGCACCTTGCTGTTCGTGAATCCTGTTTGACGCAGATCACGACACTGATCGTTCGACCTTTGATCAAGTGTTATGAGTCAGTCCCTCAGCCAGGGTAAACTCTCAAAGGTCCACTGGCTTAGGGAGAAGTGCCCCACGGCAAGGATCCAGTCTGTAGTGTAGAGAGGCCTCATTCTTTGCGTGCTGAGTTTGACATGGTTGCCTTTTGACTGGATCATGCAAGCCCCACTTATACTCAGACAACATTCTTGTAGTAGTAATATTTATCTCCTTGTGTAGGGAATGTTCTGCTAGCTTGCTGAGGACCTACAAATTAATAATAATAGCAAATGCAGATTTGTATTTGTTTCTCTTAAAAAAAAAAACCACAAATACTGATTTAGAGAAAATGCATGGGTTTTTTTGTTGTTGTTCTTTTATACCATAAGTCAGAGCTGGAGAATACTGACACTATAGGATTACAGACACATGTAGCTTCTTGTTGATTTGATAGTAGAATAATTTGCAATTTTCTTTATATGATATCTTTTTGCACCCATGCAAATGAAATGAAATCTTAGTGTGATGTTCAGGGAATTCCACCGGTTGGACTCTCCTCCAGTGTTTCTTCTAATCCTTTCCAAAACAGAGGTAATTATGTGTCATCTATGAGGAATTTGTAGTACAGCTCACTATGCCCCTTGAGGATCTTTCTTAAGCCATATGTATGTGAGGCCTGGAAAAATCATGTCCTCACATGGTTATATTTCAGTATTAGGAACACGATGATGATACAGCTGTGCCTTTGTTCCTTCGCGTTCCTGTCTGACTTGGGCTCTGGCCTAGAAGTGATGTCGGTGTCAGAATATGCCAGATTGGTTGTTTCTCAAAGCAGGGCTATGAAAAAGTATTGCCAGTGTGTGAAAGTCACAGTTGGAAAATCTTGTTGACGATGGTTGTTTTGTTGTTTTGTTTTTTCTCTCTGATGTTCTTTCGTATCAGGAAGTTACAGGAACAGTTTGTCGGGAGAAGTGTCCATGCCACTCGTACCCCCCTCACAGCTGCAGACATGGGCATGGCTCCGACCTGTGTTCTCTCCTGGTTTGTGCAGGTGGCCCTCTGCCTGTAAAGGTTCTTCAGGTGACCTTGTGGTTCTCATAACCAAGAACCTTAAACATTGCAGATGTGGCAGGAGCAATCTTCCTGGCCCTTGAGCCACATCCCAAAATGCAGGACTGCCAGACAGCCAGCTTGTCCTACAGTGCACCACGGGAGAAGAGTGCTGTGTGCTTTCAGCAGGGGGGAAGTGACAGTGACTCCCAGGAATGCTCACTGTCCACTGGGGGTCAGGGCTAGGCCAAAGGGCTTAACTTCAAGATGGAATGAAGCGTGTGATGTCAACTTCAGTAGCATCTGATAAATTATTCCCTCTCACAGTGGGGATTTATCCTGCATAAGCACAGCCCCTCTGCTGAATGTGGGACACAGTGCCAACATGGAAGCTGTGCCTGGAAGCCTTGTAGTCCAGGGGAAATAGGCTGGCAGCTCCTCCTGTGGTTCTTTGTTGCTGAGGTTTCAAGTGGTGCTGCTTCTCTTGCTCTGTCCTGATATCCATGCCCTGCAGTCCATGTTTAATCCAACTGGTGTTCTCCACTGTAGTTGCCCAGGCTGTGGCTTGTACTTTAACATCACTTGTACACTGTAAGTTGTAGTGCCAAGACTTAGCATGCAAAAGTTGTAGTGAGTCCCCACAGAACGTAAGATTTGCCAGAATCATGCGATGTTAGCACATGCTACATTTGTGTGTTCTCATTTACCTTCTGTTGCTTGTTTGTTTTGATGAGTTTGGAGTTGTTAGGGGATCAAGCTTGTGCCTGCAAATACAACAGTCTGACACTTCCTTTAGAATTCAAAAACAAAAGATGAGATTTTGATGTTATCACCTGCCTGCAGGGATGTAGGAATTTTGTTTAAACTCCCCAGTCTCACTGTAAAACTTAAGAGGGAATTTTGTCAGCAGCTAAGATATATACACGTCATACATGACAAACTGGTGCTGCCTGACAAATCTTTCTCATACACCAGTGATCCCTGGACTCCTTTAAGGCAGCTGGGCCCCATGAAAGCAGCTGTGTGGCACTCACAAAGCAAGTGAGGCTTGACAGGCACTGTTTGATCAGAAGGAACCACCTATTGCCACATCGTTCCTGTGCACCCTCACATCTGGCCCCCTTCTCTGACACAAGAGATGTGTGGTCAGAGTGCGTTTGGGAGACAGGAACTTCTAATTCTGGCTCTAGCACTTTCTTCCATGGGATGTGAAAGCAGCTATATGGGCATTTTAGAGGAGTTTTTAAAAAATAGCCTCTGATTAGGGTGCCCACACCTGAGTATGTAGTCAAAGGACACTAGGCCTCATTTTCAGAAATGAGTATCTGTGAATCCTTTTATTCTCAGCTGGAATTGTGAATACTGAACATTGAGTAGTCAGGGCAAATTGTTCTTTATTAGGCTTGAACATGAATTGTGTTGCAGAAGTTTCTAAGCATTAGAAAACTAATGAGAAGTGCTACTATAAAGTGCTATTCTGAATAGCAACTGCAGTTTTCATACCGTGATGCCTTGTGAGATGTGAATTTGAGAAGAACAGGAGGAGAAATGAAGAGAAATAATCTAAAAATATGGTACAGAAAAGTAGAGTCTACAGAGTGTGTAACTTACAAAGAATGTTGGGAAAATAGGAAGCTTTCATTTCTTTAAAAACCCCCAAAGCTCTGTAGTCTCATAAGACTGAAAATAACCTCATGTTCTTTGCGGATGCTTTAAGATATAATGTCTGCTACTCCATCTTCCCTCTCCCTTTTCTGCTCTCAGGAGACCACTTTCTCCAGAAGTGGGTTTTGAGATTTGGGAATACTTGCTAAGAAAGATGGGACATGTCAGAACGCTTCTCTACTGTCTTAGAGCCAGGCCTCAGAATAGTACTTTCATTTTTGAGACCCCTCCTTAGCTGAGGCTTGAGGAAGCATCACAAATGAGGCTTATGAAGCATCAATGCCATTTCAAGACAGTCTTATATTTTTATGAGAACAAGTAGATCTATTTTGAAAGCAACCAGCCTACAGAATATTGTTCCAAATAAATTAAGATATAGAGTGTCATAGCTGGTATTTTGGTCTGCTGTTTGCTGTTGGAGCCCGAGCACTTTGGTCTGTGCTGTTTGCATTGTACTGAAGAGTAGCTGAGTTTCATTCTGCCTGCTGTCCCCAGGGCCCTCATGAAGAAGAGATTCATATCTCATGAGATTACCCCACTGAGCAAAGAAATTAAATAAATAATATTATCTTTTAGTTCTGTCAAGTGTAGTAGCTCTCAGAGCCTTTCCAGCCAGTGTCAGTAGGGGCTGGATCCTGCATCAGTTCACAAAAAGGCGTCCTTTACAAGAACAATGCTGCAGAATGAAGCCAAGGTGAGCCCAATGGGTGGTGGAAAAGAGTGAGCCTTCTTTTCCCCTCCCTAATGTAAGCCTGCAGGGGGTTATTTTCCAGCAGGTGTGAGCCTTGGGGCAAATCAGCCTGCTGGAATTCTTCTACAACAGGAGCTTCTAGTAAATCAGTGTAGTAGTAGTAGTAGGGATCTTATTTGGGAACCAATTAGAGCTTGTGTTGGTTGCTTTTCCTTGGCAGCTTTAATGAAGCCATAACACAGAAGTACTGAAAATTAAAGATTTTGCAGTAGTCTCTGTTAGAAAATCATGGCCTACCCAGTTCCTTCCACAGTACAATACAATGCTTCAAAAGACAGCAAAGGTTGTTATCATAACTTAGTCATGTGTGAAGAACCAGGAGAGCTAAAATGAGTTAAAATAATTTTATTGTGCTGTAACGTTGGGAAGAAATATTCCCCAGAACAATTGTTCTTCCCTATTCTGCACAAAATCCTGCAAAAACCCACTTGAAATGTGTCTGTCAATGCAAACTAACTCAGGCAGGTACAGTAAATTTCAGATTCTTGCATTATCATTACAGAGAATAAACTCCCTTTTCTTTTTACTTGTCCACCAGTCCTTTCACCCAATGCCTTTAACATATTTCTATAATTAAATTTCACATCGTATCTCTGAAATATGTTATGACATTTGATCATACTTTATCTAAAAAATCACAGATACTCCTGGTCATACCATACAATTTCTAGTCTTTGGCAAGGCTGTACAATAACCTCACAATTATCTGTTGTGCCCTATTCCCTATCGGGTGCTAGGACTTGGTTTCTGTTTCAGTTAACCCTTTAGTGCACTCCAAATTGGCAATATCTAAGAAAATAGCATAATACTGTCCAGAGAAATGGAAGAAGAGAGGGCATAAGCCTAGAGAAGTCAGTAAGAAGCTGAAGTTCTGCTGACAAGGAGTTTCTGTTCAGGATTCTACAGTGCCAGTGTAATAGGAATACGGCTTTTTTGGTGTGATGTTTCGAGTCCTGTTTCCACCTTAAGATCCTGAACTGTTGCATGCCAGTCCTTCAAAGCTGATAAGAAGAAATGAAGACTATGGTTGCAGCTACAATGCGTTGTATGTACCTGGAACTGTTCTTAGCTCTGTATCAGGCAATTAAAGATATTTTTAACTTTCAGTCTTCAAAAGGTAATGGACGTTTTTTACTTTCTATTAGAAAGTATACTAAAATATTAAGCATATCTAAAAGGCTATTATGAACAAACAAAAAAGCAAACAAGATAGGAATAGGAATGGAGTTTCAGGAAGTCATTATAGGGTGCTCATACAGGATTTTTATGACTCTTTCCACCAGAAGAAGCTCACTAGACCATGGAAAAGAAAGAATTAGCACTGTTTTACGTAATGTTATTTACTCTTTCATGTTCTGTGGGACCTCATTAGAAGGATGAGAGATGAGTTCCAGCAGTGCATGTGTGTTAATAATAGGCCATACAAATGAGATTATAATAAGAGAATCCTGGATGATACATTAGGAATTAGAGCCAGGAGTCCCTATGTAAAAGCAGGCATATACTCAATGAAACTAAGAGCTTGGTAGGTCTGTGTAGGAGAGGATCCACAAAGGTGAGTCAAATTCATCCAGCCTCCTAAAAATTAGTGATAATCCAAAAAGAGAAGCAAAATCCAGGAGTTCTGAATCTTATTCCCTGAGCTATTATAGACTTATTTTCACGCTCTTAGAACTTTGTCCTTGAAGTACCTTTTGGGAAAAACTTTTCATTGAAACAGTGTTAATTAACAAAAAAAAGTTTGGAGAAAAAAACAGATTTATTGCTTTTGGGTTATGAGACATTATAATAATACACTTTGTCTCCAGAATAGGTTCTTCTGAATCCCCTTGTCCCGGTTTGGACAG
>VZRX01007075.1:3148-65702 GCA_013398075.1 Notiomystis cincta
AAAAAAACAAAAAAAAAAAAAAAAAAAAAAAAAAAAAAGAAAAAAAAAACCAAACAAATAACATCCAATACAGAAGCTACAGCTGGGATCAAAATTTTTCCAGCCTAGAGTCAACCCACAAAACTCCATTTAGTCAAATCCCAATTTCAATGGCACATTCCCCTCTTTCCTTCTGTTTTCTTCATCCTTTGGAAAGAGGTGTGACAGTCTGACTCCACTGATTGTTTACTCTCCCATAATTAAAAGCCAAAAATATCCTATAAAATTTTACTCATACAGAAAAAGCTTCCTGCATTAAAACATTTTCTCATTCGATTCACAGAGAAGGATATTCAAGGAAATTCAGTGAGTAAATAAATGGCAAGGTAAGGTCCTATGCAGCAAGAGGCTAATTATAGAGAGACAAAATGGAGGAACAATTCTTCTGTATTTCACTTACCATGTGTTATCCCGAGTCCCCACTACCTTGCAGGCAGCAATTCATTAAACTAGGCAGCACTCTGGTAATAGTAAAAATGTTGATTTACTTTATCATGAACAAATTGTTTATACAAAGACATCCATTCTACAAAATAAATATCTTTTATTATATAAATATGGGAAAGAAAATAAGAATTTTCTAAAATAAGGTCACTCATGCAGCAGTCTGTGAAACATAAAATCTTTGGTATGTTTTTCACATAAAACACTGTTCTAAATGCGAGTGGATCTGTAACCTCAGAGATTAATAAAAGAAATCCTTTGGTTTGTTTGTTGTGGTTGCTTTTATTCGGGTGATGAAAATAGAACAAAGCAGACTATGTTCAAACAGCAGTTATTCAGTAGTCTTTACAGATATTGTCTGAATCTAATTGGATTTTAATGAAATGATATTTCCTTTGTGATAAGTACATAAAAATTATGTTTTTAATTAACATCACAAGGTATAAGCTATAGATACCAACCCTCAACTGAAATAATATTACTTTAATGTTTGCTTCATTAAAAAAAGGACAGAAGTAATAACAACGTAGCAAGAAACGTGTGTAAACTAACTGGACAATGATTAGTGCTGGACCCTTTTCATCCCAAGGAGCTGAGCAATTTTCCTCACGCCTTTTTCATTTACTACTTCTCAATTCAGTGGTGTCTAGCCATGAAAGAGTTTACAGAGTTTGTTTACACACTTGAAATTCATTTTGGGGGGGAAAAGGCACTTGGACTGGAATATCAATATGCCAGGCAAAATAAAAAATAAAATAAATTTTCAAGAAGGTCTTGCAAGTGGTACAAGTAAAAATAAAACAAACCAAAACAAAACAAAAAAGTGAGAAAGAAACGGTGATGTCCTGGCACAAAGAACCCCTGAGATACTATATTGTCAGTAATTATTTCTATGGCTTGTTACACTGGAACTCTGCAAGCATAGAATTGTAGAATACGTTGAAAAACTCTTCTGAGGTCATCAAGTCCAACCAACATCCCAGCACTGCCAAGTCCACCATTAACCCCTGTCCCCAAGTGCCACATCTACACATCTTTTAAATACTTCCCAGGATGGTGACTTAACTACTTCCCTGGACAGTCTATTCTAATGTTTAACAACCCCTTTGGTGAAAAATCTTTCCTAATATCTAATCTAAACCTCCTCTGGCACAGCTTGAGGCCATTTCCTCTTGTCCTATCACTTGGTGCTTGGGAGAAGAGACTGAAATAACCTCACCACAATCATTTTGAATAGCCATAGTAGATAAAACCAAGACTCTATCTAAACTTTCCTGTTCTGTCTCAGGTAGAGGCTGGCACTGATCTTTGAAAAAATAATATGGCAAGTATAGACTGATAATGCTGTCTCAGTGTCTGCCAATTGATAGATTCATTCTCCCTGCCAGTGTGATCTATTTGATCTGTTTATTCAAATAACTCGGGAGCAAAGAAATACCCTGCCAGGGTACTACTTTGACTTATATTTCCCAAGAGATGAGAGAGCAAACAGTCAGGAAAAATGAAAAAAAAATCCAAAAGAGCTTTCTCTTCAGCACCTTAATTGTGCTACCCATTGGGCACAAAATCATTACCTTATTATTTTGCTTCAACAGCTACAATGAATTAAGGGAAAGTCAGGACACAGAACTACTTCTGCTCCTGGGTCAGAGCAGCCCTGTGTTGCCCTTTTTAGTAAAGGCTTGACAATAAATTTGATATAATGTGAGACATACATCAAACAGATGGCAGTTCAAGGTATAATGCACAGTACTCGTGGGCAAGAGAACAAAGGAAAAAAAGCTAAGCAAGCTCAGAAGTTTAAGCCACAGCAGGTTATTTATATTTCCAAGGTGTTCATCCTGGCAAGAAACTGACAGTGAGATTTCCCTTGGCCAGAATCTGGGTTGAGTGGAGTGAAGGAAAATCACTTTATCAGTTTAAAATGTGTGTTGTAAAGTAGACCAAAATGCTAATCTAGATGGTTTGACTTGCTCCAAGCCCTACAGTCTGTCTCCACAGCTCTGTCTCTAAGGCAGGGTGGGGGGTGTGTCTCATGTCCTTAGGGTAGGGAAATACTTGCATCAAGGCACAGCTCTGAACCCTGAGTCCTGCTTGGCACCTTTTTTCTTTCTGCTTGCAGTTTTCATCCAAAGGAAGAATTGAGAAATATGAACCTGCAAAGGCCTCTAATATTGTGGATGTAACAGAGCATCCTTATCTGGTCACTTCACCCTGGAGAACCTGGATGAAAATATTCTTTCTTGGAAATATTCAGACACTTTTCTTCTAACAGTGGCTTCATTTGGTGCTCCCTAAGACTCCCATAATTTATTAATACTGAAGTACACTTACCATTATGTATCTGCAGTATCATTATTTGAGTTTGTTATTCTGTAACACTAGCTTAAACATTTTATAAACTGCTGTGCAGGTGACAAGTTTATTAAACCAGGAAAGATAATCGTCGTAGGGAAAGAGCACCACAAGTTTCACAGAATTCTATTGTATTTATCCTATTTGTCATGTGACAAAAAAAAGAATTGTACTTTTCCATTGCTAAAGTCACACATGTAAACATCCAGACATTCAAAAAGACACTTTAAACCATCCAAATACAGATGATGCAACATGAGATTTATAATCAGCCTTGACCCACAATCCTATGCTTAGAAATTCATTAGGTATCCAGATCTTTCTGGGTTTGTGCTAAGGAAGAAGGGAAGGCTACCCTCTGTCTCTCCCTCCAATCACAGAACTAGTCAGTTAAGGTTAATGTTCTGATCTGTTTGAATATTAGCTTTGATGATTTAAACTGGAATGTCTTCTAACAATACAAGACATACCCTCTTCATGTAGGGACTCTGCATACAGACGTCAGGGATACAAAAAGGGATGCCCAAATTGTTCACAGACATCCAACAAAGTGTATGATATATTTTAAACTTATCTGTATCAAGCTTTTCACCACAAATTACACTGCAGTCACTTTCATGTAGGTATATACTGAGAGAAATAGAGTCATAAGATCATTTAGATTGGGTAGTATGGAAACTGCCTTAGCATATAATAACTGATGGTAATGTTAGCAGTAAATCCTCTAATGAGAGCATAGAGAAATACAAGCAAATTAATTTTCCCCATATGTTTAAAATAAAATGCAGTGATTTAAAAACAAGTAGCAGAAATCACTACTCTGAATTAAAATTTTTACCTGACAGGCCTATTCCTCATTCCTAATCTTGCTTCCTTAGTGTGTCATCTAAAATAGTTCATTGAAACTGAGGGTTGAAACTGCAGTTCTGCATTTAAGATAGTTGTAAAAAATGCATTAAACTCTGTGAAGGATCTGGAAATAATTGGTGTCTCTCAGCATATGTCAGTGACAGAAGCAGAAACACAACTGAATTTGCAAAGACATTTTAAAACTATGTTTGAGAATGTTTATTACTTATTTCTTTTTCTAACTGGATAAACCTGCAAGATCCCATATTTGTAGCTAGCCATAAAAGAATAAAAAAACGCTGATTTCTGTGGTGCTTAGTAATGTGCATATTTTCTTTCAGACTAAAAATATTTTATCTCGGTGTTTTATTGAAGAAGTCTGATGGGATTATCTTCTGTAAGTGTTTTCACAATGGCAATACTGCCCAAGAGCATTAAGTGCACCCTGTATCAACCCAGCTGTGCAAAGCCTGCACTGATCATGGCAAATACTCTCGTGCAAGTAAAATATTTTTGAGTAAAAATGGCTTTGTGGAAGATGGAGGGAGAAATTAATGGGGGTCCTGGGAGGGTGGGCTACAGAGTTAGTCCTTTAGCTTTGAAACATTCATGCTACAGTGAAATGGAGTTTGGTCTGCAGGAGGTGCAGGTAGGGAGGTATTTTCAAGCAAAGTAGAAACTGGTAACTGCATAAAGACAGTGAAGAAGCCCAGTGAGTACTCCCACAAATTAAATTAAAGACTGGGAAAGCTTGCTCTAACAAACTTCTAACAGTGAGAAGATAGACACCAATTTTTTATATGATTTTTTTTCCTACCAAAAAATATTAATCTCTTATGAATATTCATTTCTATCTTGACAATTTTAGCAAGCAGTTCTGTGCTTTTTAATAAATGTTCTGGAATCATAAGCAGAAACAAAGCTGCAAGTGCTGGCTTAGGTCAATAAAGCTCCTTCAGAGCACTGGGACAATTTCATATTTGTGGTGATCTAGAGAGAACAAAAAAGTCAAGGAGACACCTGCAACTAAAAGCCAATTTCTGTAATGTCTGATTTATCTTTATCTTTATCTTTATTTATCTATAGATAGACCAAATTATGCCAGAGGTTGACTGAGTTAATCTGAGTCCAAAAGCCACTAAAATATAGGAATATTTTAACTCTCTAAGTTCTAATAAAATCCTATTAATTAAAATGTTGTTAAAAATGTATATGATATTTCCAACTTGTGACTCATCAAAAAAAAAAGCTTGAATTTTTAGTACCTTAAACTAATTTATATCACTATCATTAAATACTGAGAAAACTACTATTACATCGACACTCATCCCCAAAACATTGCTGACTACACTCATCAGACTTTTCTCATCATCACAAAAATTGCTCCTGACTGAGCATTTATTCTCGCAAAATTTTTATTCCTGCTAAACATGGAAAAAATTGTATACAGTCTTGAAATGTCTCTTGAGCAAACAGTCGAGAGCTATTAATAAACAAAATGTGACATGAAAAATCAGGGTATTTCAAGTGCCCCAAAAGACATTTCTTGGCAACTCTCTAATGACTTATTGTAAAAATATTTATATATCATCTTTTTAAAAACACATCAATAATCCTGGAAGCTTCACACTATTATTATAGATTATTCATGATTTTCCATTAAAAAAGCTTCAGGAAATATAATAGGAAAAACCAAACAAACAAAATTAGCCCAGCTGATCCAGTCACCAATATTAATAAAAGGTAGTAAATATTTTTTGAGTAACACATAGAATATAGATGCATTCAGTCAATGAACAATTTTTAGAGGTAATGGTATTTTTTACCCTCTTCTGTTGTTTCCTTATTGTGGGAAGTAAAATAACATACTATAAGTGAAAATGTGAAACTAATCTATGAAGAATTTATTATTCTGATCACTTTGCATGTCTGACCAAACATGTTTTCTCTTGCTATATCTGATTTTCTCTATTTAATAACATCCTTTGCATTTTCCGGAGTGGGTCCATGACCATAAGAATGATCTTGATTGCAGTACTGCACTGGTAGTATTAATGGATAGGAAGGGGTGGGAAAATACTAATTTGGTTTTGAAAATCAATAAAAAAGGGGAGAAAAAAAGGTAATGATAAAGGTTTTTGTTTGGTTTCCTGATATGAAACATTGAAAAAGAAAATATTTTAATTTTTCGTTAAATCCATGTATGATTTTTGCATCTTGCCATAAACACCCAAATCCACCAGTAATGGTTGTGTTCAGCACAATGAACATAAGACTGTAAACAAGATAGTGCTGATCTGGCAAGCAGAGGGAGCAGAGTTGCCACAGCACGTCACGCAAAGTGCCAGGCGGAGCGAGCTTGGCAGAGGCGCAGTGCCGGCACAGTGACCGGAGCAGCCCTGTGACACGAGTCGTGCTCCCAGCTGGTTCCACTGTCCACAGGGGAGGCACCCACACCCTTCATTGCAAACACCTTTGACTGCAAAAGCAACAGCAAGCCTTAGGATCTGCGTGTCTTGGTGCACTGACGCTGCTTCCCGACACGGAGACGAGCCCTCGAGCAGGCGCTGCTGTATTTCTTACACTTCCATTAAAGGAGCTCGCAGAGCTCGCCTCTCCCTGGCACTTGTCCTGCTTCCTTGGTCCTTCCAGAAATTGCCAAATTAAGATGTAACGGAATGAAAGAGTAGCTTTTCACTTCCTTGTCATTTCAGTGGGTTCCTGCAGGGTTCGTGCCAACTCAGATGCTCAAGTCATATTTGATTAAGCTAACTACAATCAAGGAGGAACATTTCCAGGCCAACTCTAATAATTAAATAACAGAAACAGTACTTCCAAATCTGTTGCCCATCATGGTATGCAATCAGAGTGCCTATGCATGTAAAGTAATTACAACTGTGGTTATCCCAAGCATAATTCTGTACAATTAAAGGCAATAGATTTTCCAGCATATTCCCCTGATGTGTAATCCTCCTGTTGATTTTTTTTCTATATTCAGTTAGAAATCATACAAAAATGTTGCAACTCAGAGGAGAAAGTAGTCTAAATATTCCATCTGTGTTATATGTTGGTTGAATCTTAAGAATCATGTTTATTTCTTTTTGATTAAATATGAGTTTTTATTTCAGAGTAGATGGCTATGTATTAAAAAAAACTTAACAATGCTACCTTATAGCATCAGTGCTAGTAGATAACAGATTGTAGATTACGAATGCATATTTGGCATAGGCAACAGTGTTCAATGGCATGAGGTATCCTAACAGATTCATCTGGTTTTCAATCACTTTTGACTGCTTGCAAATACGATACCTCTTTCAGTAGGTGTCAGAGTTTGCAGCTCTCTGCCATGAACTTAGACAAATTTTGTGACAGACTGTTGTCACTCACAGCTGTTTGTGTCTTAAAAGCTGCTAGTAAACAATTGTCAAGGAACCAACCTCGCGTACGCCTAAGGAAAGTGTGTTCTGAGTGAGCCACCATTTGGATGTCTTTATGTTCTAGCCCAGATTCACTCCACAGCTTGTGTTACACTACACTTAACTTTCTTCAAAGTTAATCCTATATGATCCTTAGCATATTTGCAGTTAGGCCAATTTATTTGGGATATGAGGTCCATTTAATTCTATTGTTTGGTGGGTTTGTTGCCGTGTTTGGGTTTTTTTAAGAAAAAAGGTAATGTACATGTAGTCTTAATATTTATAAAGGCATACATGCATGTGTGCATATTTGTGCAGGTGTACATACATATTTTGTTGCTATAACTCTGATTAGTGGGCAGTTAGTAAATAAAATCAAATAAATAGCAAGAAAAACTATGGCATTTTTAGAATATAATGAACAAGCAAATGTTATGTTTTATATGAAGCAACATCCTTAGAGCATTATATCTCAATACAGGTTGCTGCAGAAGGGTAAGAAATCTAGGATTAGTGCTGCAAAAAACACAGTTGTCATTTCAAATTATATCAGATGAGTTGAGATCGGTGTGTAGAGGTGGTGAAGAAAGGCTGCTCTTTTCATCTGTATTTCCCTGACATCTCCTATATGGTAGAGATTTTAAATACAATTTTTACAGGTAACAGTCTCCTGGCATGGACTCTGTCAAAGTCCACAATATAATATAAGCAAATAAGTACATTTTAAGTACAAATGCAAGCATTTCAGACTATGGCTTCGAAGCAAATCTCGGCTGTAATTCCCATGTATGCTATCAGAATAATTCTTACTGAATACTGAAATCCTGTTACATCTTACCCTTTTGTATGACTACCTAGGAGCCTTTTAGCCTGACTGCATTTCAAAAACCAGAAGGGTGATGGAAATCAGTGTGCATATTCCATATAGTCATCTGTTATTCCAGATTAATTTTAATAATTTTCAGCTTGTTTTATATGATACCATTGAACATATGGCAGTAACTTCAGAAAAATGACAGGTTCTTAAGACTATCTGTAGAGATCAGAACACAACAAAATCCTTGTATGTAGATACATATGAAGCAGTATGAGTTCAGTTGTGCATTCTAACTACTCAGCTTTAGTGCCCATCTAAGCATTAAAGCTCAGAGTGGAAGATACCCATAGGATTAGAATCACTCATTCTAGAATCTTCCATACTTTCAGGTTTACTCTGGAAAGATTAGGGAAAGAAAATAGGGAAAGCTGTATTTTTTTCTTTAATTTATTTCTCTAGAAACTGGACCATAGTTTGTGAGGGCAACTCCTCTTTCTGAGGAGGATTATTAATTGGAATACTGCTCCATCCATAATAGTAGGCTTCAACTGTAACTCACAACAATAAATTATACTTGCTTATCAGCTGCCAGATCACTTTTAGGTTTTTAATCTAAAGAAGCTCATCTTAACATCATCTGAAGTGCCTGTACCAGAGCTGTGGCCTGTTTATCTATAATTACAGCTTACACCATTTTCTAGGGCTTACTTGTTTAGAAGTAATCATACCTGATATCATGCACACCTAGTGAGAAGTCATGGGGACGGACATGAACAACATCCCTGAACTTTATTTTGGCTCATACTGTGCCTTGAACCTATCATGAGACTGTAAGCTTTCAGCAAAACAGTGCAGTCCATAGGTGGTAGAAGCTTTGTTACATAACAATATAAAACACCACGAAAAGGCTGAACGGGTTACTATATATTTATCTGTGATGGTTACCTTTGACTATCATGCATTTAAGTACAGGAACTCCATGATACTAAATGAAATTGAATTTTGATATTTCCTCCATTCTTACCAGTCTGCCACCATGTAATTCAAACGAAAAAGAAATAACATGTGTTGTGCTCAAAGCTGAGTAAAGCTCATCGTAGCATCAATATGTGTTGTATTTTATTTTAATTTCCCAAGGTCCATGCCAAGGAGTTGTGCATTCCAAAAGTGTCAGTTCATGGTTATGCTTAATTCAATAAGCTTCTCAGAATAATATCATGTCACTAATGTTTACACTCTAATTAAAGAATAAATTAGTAAAGACAACAAAAAGGATGCACCAAAAATCTTCAGTTCCGTTCCATTTGACTGAAGTTCCACAATGGCCATTTCTTCTCCTTCTTTCTTCACCCTACACACTCCCTCACGGATCAGTCTCTGTTTATATTCTGCTGGTTGGATTCTGGTCCAACGGCAGGATCTTGTAAGAAAAAGCAGACCTCAGAAGCACTCTAAACAATTTTGTACAGATAACAAGCTGGTCTACTAGTATGGAATACACAGATTAGTGGCTCTAATGGAAAAAAAAAAATCAGCTAATAATGTCTTATTTCAGGATCAACAATTGCGGGGAGTTTTGTCACTTTGTGTTCAATATTCCATTGTATTATTATAGGAAGATTAAATCTGAAATTTTTGACTTTCTGCAATTATAAACTCAACCTTAAGCATAGCATTAATGTCATTATTTGCATGAAATAATATATGTAAAGAGGGAAAAAATCAAAGCAAGACAGAGGGTATTTATTTCTCACCCATTTTGTCATCTTTCATATGTCAGTTCTCTGAGCTCTAAATGAACTCTCCTCCTTCAGAAAGTGGCTGTGGACCTGCTGATCCTCCTTGGGATACTATTAGGACGTGAACCAGGGATATTTAGTAGCCCTGATCCAGCAAACAAACCTCAAGATCTCTGCTACAGAGTAGCTACTTAAAGAGGGGGGAAATGAATTCACGCTGCTTAATCACAGAAGCATAGAGCTTTCAAGAGAGTAGGACACTCCCTCCACCATACACAAAGGGGGATGAGTGTCTCCAGTGAGTCAGATCTTCTGCTGAGGTGGTGACCTTAAGCACTTAAGTGCTCTAGTTATGTGCCTAAAATTAGACAGTGTGAATCCCCCCAAGTCTATTGATAACCTTGCATGACTCATACATCTATTTAAGTTTGTGCAGTGTTCAGTACAACTGAACCTCAGCTGGGACCTTGAGGTTCTAGCATGATATGTATGGATCATGATAAAATGCATAGAATCCTGTTCCCCTAAACATAACTATGCAAAAGATCAGCATTTCCAATTAATTGTTTCTTATATATCTATTTTTGAATAGTATCAAATGTTCTTTGGAAGTGCCTATTTCTATGCTGACTCTAAATGGAGACTAGAAGACTAGCTTAGAATAGATATCCAACTTTTAGGGGTTGTAGTCAGGTGAGTCAAATCCTACACAGCATGATTAGGATTACAGTTTTGTTACAACAAATGCCAGAAGAATATACTGACTGGCCCTGATGCATATTAAAGTAATGTCAAAAGTCACTAACTAAAAATAGCCTTTGTTTCCAAAGACTGCTGAACAATGATCATATGAATATTACAATAATAAGGTAGTCAGTTTGAGGAGATAATAGGTATTGCCATTTTCTTGAACAAGTCAGAGTGGTACCATATAACATCCACTTTGCATATGTTTAAATGACACCAAAACCAGTTTCTCTCAGCTTTCTTTTTAAGAACAGAGAGACATATGTGCTGAACATCCAAGGTAAGATGTAGGTCCTGTAGCACCATTGCTTTCCATTCCAGGAAAGCTGCTGACAGTAACAGACAAATAAAGGACCTTTCTTGCAGTCACTGAGAAGTAGGAAAGGAAATGTTTGAAGGATTAATGGAGAAAGAAACCTCCTGACCTCCTCGTTGTATAGTCTGGGTCACAGAAATGTCCTTTTTCAGAGAACATGCAGGCAAAGGACCCATCTCAAATAAAACAGGGAAAGGGAAAGAGCAAAGTGCTTTTTTAATTGTCTTTTCTCCACTTCCAAGACATTCAGAACATAGAGGGCATGCCTGAATGATCATCCAACATATTTCTTCTGAAAAAAGTAACTAAAAAATACCACAAAAACCTGTCAAGAAGCTTCAACTTTATGAAACCAGTAGGTATGCAAGTAAAATGACTGCAATCCAACTGGACTGAATGACAGAAAGGAAATGCACTAAAGGATGCATACTGCACAAAGGTCTAAAGGCTTGCTCTTACTTGGTATGAATTCTGATAGTTGTGCAATGATCCATGTTTGGATACTGGGGTCTTTTTTTGTGTTAAAGGATCACACCACTGCAAAACATATGCACATGAACATAAACACTAAACAAAGTCAAGGGCTGATGCCCCATAAAAACTTTTAAGCCACCGTGTGCCTCTAATAGCTGCTTAAAAAGCGCTACAGTTAAACAAGACTGAAAGTTATGTAGAAAATCTGGCAAAAACAGTAAACTAGAATCTTGTTATAATATGATAGAAAACAAGTGGGGAACTTACAGCTTGACCTACAGCTGCTGCCAGGTGTTACCACTTTGCATATTTCTCTGTGGATACCTTAACAAAGACAGTATCAGCATATTAGGGGGTATTTTTCACTCCTTTGAGTGTATTTTTTTTGTTGCTAGGAAAGTCACATCCAGAATTTAGGAACTTGTTGATTTAGAGCTGGCACAGGTAAAAAAGCCTTGTCACATCACTGATGCTTAGGGTATGACCACACTGCAAACACTGTAATATGCTGTCAACATGTGAAAGCTAGCTTAAAAATTAGCTAATTCAGATGCCACAAACCTAGCTGGAACAACAGGGAGCTCAGTAAGTACTTCCTGAGTGAATATTCACCCACCTCTCTGGCAGGCAAAACTCCATGCTGTGTGGAGTTGCTAAACTGCTTTTGGTAGCAATAAAAACTAATCCTGTTGTGCCTCCTCTGCTGTGGTCACAGCAGTGATGGTGGTGTAGAGACAGATTTGGCTTGTTGACTGTGGAGTGCTAAAAGAGTCACAGGTTATTTTTGCACAGCAGCCAGCATGTGTGATTCAATCCACAGAGAGCTGTCACTGAGGAAGAAGGTGCTATTTTAATGTCATCAAGATGGAACAGGACTTCATACCATTTTTTCCAGCTCCAGTTCCCTGCACAGATGTTAGAGATGTCAGCCTACATTTCTGCTGTAATTTTTAAAGAAGAAAAGCTTTTGTTTTAAAATCCAAATATTCTGTGTAATTTCTATTTTTTTTTTTTAGAAGGAAGACAGTCCTTGAAACTGTATCAGATCCAGAGATCCTTGAGGATCAGTATGCTTACACTAATACATGGATCATTTATACACTAGACCATATCGTCTCTTTCAGAGTCATCACAGTCTAATATCAAGGCCTCGTGTTCACATGCTGCACTGAGCTATTATAGACTATTGTGTCAGGCTTGCCTGGAAGAGTGGGGAGCACTTGAATGCATGGATTATTGGCGCAATAGACTGTAATGGTATGTCAATTGTCAAGGCCTATGTGGGATACTTTCCTATGCGGATCATTAACAAAGGAGCTGACACTCTATCATGTCAGTGCAGCTGCCAAGTGCACACACCAACTCTGCATATTAACACCCCTTATGAAATTCTGAATAAGGAGAGTGTGTGCCCACTCCTGGCACTTGAAATTCAATCCGTTTATGTATATTTAATAATTACATACGTGCTCATGCTGCAAAAAAAATCTGTGGCAAGAAAAAGTGGAACCCCTTTTAAAAAATTTAGCAAGAAAGAGTTTATTAATGAGCAGTAAATTGCTCTTATGTAGCACTTCCCAACATTACCTCAGAATGCTTTACAAAGTAGTTTCTGCTATCCCCAGGTGACTTGTGGAATCCCTATTTCATAGAGGGAGAACTGAATCACAAATATTAGTTACAGAGGACATTCAAGTTACAACAAACACTTCTGAGGCCCAGAAGAAGAGACAACAATGTCCTCTACTTAAAAATGTATTGTGAGAATCTTTAGAAATACACGGAACTATCCAACTCTTTTCCTTCTCTGTACTTGTGAGCAGAGTTCTGGTTTTGCTCACAGCTCTTCTGTCACAAGTACACTTACAGGCATTTCTCCTTTTCTCTCTCTTATTAAGAAACTTAGTACTTCATAAAAATACTTCAGAACTTCAGAAAATGTTTACTTGCATCCAGCAGACAAAAGGAAGATGGCTCACTTTGTTTTATTCTCTTATGGCCATAGAAAGTAAAAAATGAAACTTCTGCTTGCAACATTTTTGTCCTAATAGGTCTAGATCTTGATCCAGTCCTTTATCACCATTGTTAGTGAGACCAGATTTTACACTTGAACAATATTTCAGCTGCAGGTAGTATGTTCTCTGCTTATGGAGATGCATTTGCTTAGTGAAGACAGTGTTTTCTGTAAGCTGGAACATTTGTTGATTTGTAGGGAGTATCAACAATAACCTCTCCTTACAGGTAGAATGTAAAGACAATCATCTGCATCAAGACATTACCTGGAGAAGCTCCATCCACCATTGAACACTGTTAATTATTTTGAGTCAATGACCATGATGCTAATGGAAAATTACATATTGCTATCTCTGATGCCAAACCCAAAAGCTGAAGCAAAGCCCATTGAGGAAAACAAAAACTTTTTTACTGTTGTCTAAAGGTCAAGGACTCAAGTCTTGGGTTTGGGGAAGTTATTCATACAATAGCCAGAATATACAGCAGAGAAAGGAATTACCAACACTCTTGTAAGTATTTACTTAAGTGACTACTAAGACTACAATAATGAAAATTTTATATGTAGCCAGTAAATCTTTCACTCAAATAACTTGTTACATTTTAATGTTTGGTTGTTGATGCTGGCATTGGTGGGTTGTTGTGGTATTTTCTTTTTTTCTTGTGGGGGTGAGGCACCGCAATATTCTAATCAAAATATCAAAAGGAACTGAAAATAGTCCACTGTTCCTACATCTATTTTTATGACATTCTTGCCAAAGTGGATGTTTCTTTCTGAAAGAGTCTAAATTGAATTCACTTTTTCAAGTCCACAGAAATGTAACTAACCTAATCATTAAACAAAAGATATCACAAACTTCTAGGCAAAGCAGTGGGAATTAAAAATACAAATAAATACAACAATCATAATTTTCCAGCAGTCTATTTGGTTAAAAAGAAGAAAAATAAATCTGTATAAGGTCAGAGCTAAATGTAATAAAGAGTTACAGTTAATTGTTGCTGAAATTTATTTGCTGAAAGATAGAGAGACCAGAAGGAAATTACAACAATGGATAACATAAAAGGAAAATGAGTGATAAGAAAAAGAGACAGCCAGAAGGTCTGAAGATTTTGATTATGAGACTCCAGTCTGATTTGCTAGAGGATGCACTCATCTCTTGAAGAATGAATATTCCTAATTATTATTTCCAAGATCAATAGAACTCAGGAGTCAGAAGACCAGTGAAAACTGGATACGGTCAAGGTTATGCAAGCTGTAAAATATAAATACTGAGCAAACAGAATTTGTAAAGCAAGTGTTGCATCTGAAAGAAAGTGATTCGATTTAGTACAAGTTCATGTAAATTTATGAAATGGTGAGGTGCTCTTCTATCTTAATCTGTTAACAGAATCACAGATCATAAAATGCTTGGGGTTGAATGGAACCTCTTGAGATCATCTGATCTGCCTTCCCTGCTCAGACCAGCATTAACTAGAGCAGGTTGTTTAGGGCTGTGTCCAGTTGGGTTTTGATTACCACCAAGGATGCAGACTTCAACAACTCTCTGTCCCAGGCTTCAGCTATCCTAGCAGTTAAAAACATTTTCTTATGGAATTTCCCAAATTTCTGTTTATGCTTGCCGCATCTTATATTGTCACTGAGCACAAATGACCACAGTTTTACTTCCCCATCAGGTATTAATACACATGGAAAAGATCCCCCTGAGCCTTCTTTTCCTCAGGCTGGGCAATCCCAGCTCTCCCAATCTCTCCTCATATGAAATATGCTCCTCTCCCTTAACTATCTGTGTGGTCCTTTTCTGGACTATCTCCAGTATGTTTGTGTATTTGTTGTAGCTGTGATTGCAGAGATGGACCCAGAGATGTCTCACTGGGCCTGAGCAGAAGGGAAGGGTCATTTCCCTTGACTGGCTGCCAATGCTTCTCCTGATGCAGCCCAGGAAGCAGTTTGCTTTCTTTGCTGCAAGGGGACACTATGGACTCATATTCCACCTAACGTGACACCACAGGTCTTTATTTATTTTATTTATCTTTTATTTTATTTTTGTAAGACTTCTTTTCAGTCTGTCAGCCCTCAGCATGTATCGGCCATAGGGTCAGATGCAGGACTTGTAATTTGTCTTTTCTGTACTTCATTAAGTTCTTGTCACCTCATTTCTCCAGCCTGCTGAATGGCAACACAGGCATGTGGTGTACAAACCACTCTTCCCAACTTCATATCATCTGCAACTTTGAGAGGGTCTAATCATGGTCAGTAAAGAAGGGGTTACCCAGTATTGGTCTCACTATCAACCTCCTGTATGCCTTTCTATTGCCTGGCCTCCAACTGGACTTCATGAAGGTGATCACAACCCTTTGAGCTTTGCAGTTCAGTCACTTTTAAATACACCTCTCTATCTGATTATCTAGTCTGTATTTCATTAACTTATCAGTGAGGATAGCATCAAAAGCCTTGCTAAAGTCAAGGTGAACAATATCCACTGTTTTTTCCTATGTGTTCCCTGTGTCAAAAGTCTTTTAGGAGTGACAGCTTACCCAAAAGCATGGGACTTTGTGAATGGCAAACAATTAAACAAGTCTTTGCAAACACAGCTAAAGAGATAAAATTTACTCACATGAACTTAATGCATTGTTTTGGGGGATTTGTGATGTGTCTGTGTCCAACTGGATGGAACTCGCCTAAAATATTTTAGTAAGTTTTAAAATTTTCTTTCTGAGCATGAAAATACCACTTTGGATGAAGGTAATTGCATGAGATTGTTAAATTCTGCTAGATTATGAATGTAAGGTGATTTCTTTGTAAGTTATATACTTCTGTTGCTGCTAATCTTTTCAGTCAAATGGAGCATTCTTAGTTCACAGCCTGTTTTTGACAGTGCCAGTGGACATCCATGCGTGTGAAACTTCAAAAATTCACAGCTGTTTCCATTACTCTGTGGCAGCCATCCAAATGCCTAACTTCATCAGATGTAGTAGAATAACTTGTCACAGGGAACCGAATTCACCAATGGAAACTTTTTCTTACTAATATTATTATTTTTTGACAAGGGCTACATGAAACGTGCAGTATTCTGTTACACAAAGGAAAGCATCATGTGGTGCATGGGATACAGCAACACCAGAGAGTACCATTTCCAACTGGTTCCTGACTTCTTAGTGTTATATTCTAGAAACATGGTTCAGTACAACACTTGTGATTATCTGCATTTGCTTGAGAAAAAGGAATGTGCTTTGATCACTTGAGCCTTTAGACAAGTCCATTAGTTATCTGTAAATCAGTAAATTGATTTTCAGATTGTTTGTTTATAGGTGTGTAAAGGGATTACTTACAGGCTGGTCATTCAACTTCATAACCTAAATGAATGTGGCCAGCAGCTACAAGGTATTGTGATTTTTGGTAACAGAAGTCTTACAAGAAATACACACATGACATTGCCTCAAGAGACTAAAAGATTTGAAACTGTCTGATTTGGAAATCAGAAGTAACAAACTCTCTGCTATTGGCTTTTAGCAGCCAACCTGCTTCTTTTATTATGATTATGCAAACCACTTTTTATTATACAAATAATAATAAATTAATACATATATTTGATATATTTAAAAATAACATCATGGAATCTGATATAGTTTTTTGTAAAGTTTTGAAAACATCTGCCTTTGCCTGCCACTGCATTCATGTTAAAAAGAAACACCTTTCTTTCAGACAAATGGATCACTTGGGCCCAAATATTCTAAACATCAATAAAGCTAATCAGGCTTAATATTGAAAGGAGTATTTAACTGAAGATTAAGCTGAGAAAACAAACTGAGAAGCAGGTTCTTCTCCTTCCTCAACTGCAAACTGAAACTGAAGAAGCTTATCATAATCAAGTGACGAGTTGAACTTAGCACTTACAGTGTCTAGCCTTATGAGCAAATAGTGATATTTATTGATGGTATTAATGTTTTTAAATAGGCTTAGACCTTTTATAATACCACCGACATTTCATTTTATGGAACATGGAATGTAGAGGCTGTAAAGTCATGATTAATATTGCTAACAGTAATAAGTGGAAGTGCAATAGTCATTTTTGTGCGTATTTGCTTATATTATGTGAATGCCTTCAGTGTCTGAAGGAACTCTATAGGGATGCAAATTTCCACAAGTTTGGAAATTGATTGACTTCTGAAAACATTGCCCAGAGGGACAGAAAAGAGTTCAGATTATACACTTTAACTGTTAACTGACCAAAGGCTGTGATAGTCACTTAAGAGGTATGTATCCTAGCTGTGCAATTAGCTGTATTATTTAATCTTTCCCAGCATGTGCTGCTGTTCAGTGGGGGATTTGAATGTGTTCAGCATCTCAGTTCTGCAGAAAAAGATGCTAATCATCCAAAGACTTCTGAAAGAAAATTACAAGATCAGAATAAAACTGAAATAAGTTTTGAGCAAATGAAAGAAATCAGAACAGAAAATCAGCTCTACCCTTGCCTAGCTTTGTGAAAGACTGCCAATTTTTGACTGTTGCAGCTGAGCAGTACACTAAGAGATCTGAAAGTGAATTGCTTAGATTACCATTTAAGAAGGTCATCCATCCATGTGAATAAACAAAATTTATGAAATAATAAAAATTATCCTGTAATAGAATGGTACAAAAAGAAAAAGCTAATAGGATGGTAAAAAGAACTTTTATCACCTAACCTTCAGGCTAACCTGAAGAGAGCAAATTATCAACTCAACTATGCCTCAATGATCTCCATTCTACTTTCTGTTGTTATGTTTCTATTTTATGGTTAAGTAAATCTCAGTACAACGACCAAAAAATATACCTAGAATCACATCCAAGATTATAAATTATAGACTGTACTCTTAACTGACTGAGGTGACCATGCTTAGATTTCAAGACTTTTCAATTTTTAAACTTTTTTTTCTCTTACTTGTTGGTTTGCTTTGGTTTTGTTTGTTTGGTTGGTTGGTTGGTTTGGTTTGGGTTTTTTTGTTTGTTTGGTTGGTTGGTTTGTGTTTTTTGTTTGTTTTTTTTTTGGTTGGTTTTGTTTTTGTTGTTGTTGTTGTTGTTGTTGTTGCTGCTGTTGTGTTTTTTTGTGGGGTTGGTTTGTTTGTTTGCTTGTTTAATTTATGCAATTACAATGAATGCAGGTAGTGGTTGGGTAGAAAGCCAGAAAGGATAGGGAATTTCTTATTCCTAAACATTTTAAGAATTATAAAATAAGGGAGGAAAAAAAGATTTTTTCTTTTGCAACTTAATTGACCAATTTTTTTGTCTGTTGAAATGGTTAAAATTTGTCTAGAATATCAGATGTATGTGCAGTATCTTGCTGTAAAACCAGCCCTTTTCTTCTTGAGTGTAAGATATTGCAAGCCTGTTTGACATACAGGAACTGCTGTGAAACACTGGCAACTCACTTCAAAGAATGTACAGAAAATTCTAATTCTTGGATTACTCTTTCTGTGCCTGTTTTTCAAAATGGAATAATAATCAGGGAACATCACTAGACATGCCGCGCTTTTTGATTTCTTGGCTAGCGGTTCAGCTCCATCAGTAATATCTGTACCCTGTTCTATGCTTTCAACAAGGATTGCAGTTGCTCTCTTTAAAGAAGGAGAAAACAGTTCTCAGTTTTATTCTGATATTTAAAAACTCCCTAGGGCAAAGACTGCCCTCTCAATGCATAAGCCTGCATCTCCTAATATAGGCTCATATAATCATGGAATATTTTAAATTGGAAAACATCTCTTAGATCACTGAGTATAGCTGGGATCCTGCCATTGACAAGTTCACCTCTAAACCATGTACCTAAGTACCACATGCACCTGTCGTAAATATGTTCAGGGATGGCAACTCAACCATTTCCCTGGGCAACCTGGTGCTTGACAACCTTTCCATGAAGAAATATTTCCTATTATTCAATCCAAACCTCTCCTGCTGCAACTTGATGTTTATTCCTCGTGTCCTATCCCTAATTACCTGGGAGAAGAGACCAGCCCCCATCTGGCTGTCAGGTGCATTCACATACCTGTAGAGAGTGATGAGGTCTCCCTTTCTCCAGACTGAGCAATCTCATCTCCCTCAGCCACTCCTCATATGACTCACACTCCAGACCCTTCACCAGCTCCACTGTCCTTCTCTGGACATGCTCCAGCACCTCAGCGTTTTTTGTGTAGTGAGGGTTCAAAACTGAACACGAGATTTGAGGTGTGGCCTCACCAGTGCCAGTACAGGGGGACAATCCCTGCCCTGGTCCTGCTGGCCACACCATTGCTGATCCAGGCCAGGTGACATTGGCCTTCTTGGCCACCTGGGCACACTCTGGACCATGTTGAGCCTTTGTGTACCAGCACCCCCAGGCCCTTTTCCACCAGGCAGTAGCAATGCAGGGGGTGTTTGTGACCTAAGTACAGGACCCAGAACTTCAACTTGTTGGACCTTGTATAGCTGACCTTGTCACATTGATCCAGCCTGTCCAGATCCCTCTGCAGAGACTTCCTGCCCTCCAGCAGATCAACACTCTCACTCAGCTGGGTGTCATCTGCAAACTGACACAGAGTGCACTCAATCCCCTCATCCAGATCATGATAAAGATACCAAAGAAAATATTAGTACTATTGGTACTAAGGGGACTTGAATAAAATGTGTGCAAAGTGTTCACAATCCTGAAAGACTAGAGACAACCAGATATTTGTCATTGTTTCTGTGTACAGAGGATAAAGCTCATGTATATCATAAATAAAGTGACATATTTCAACCTTGTCCCTGCTTCATTTTAGTGGACAGTTTTCAAAAAGATTTTTGGATGAATACTGATGTTATTCTCTGCTTTTTAATCACAGAATTTTAATTGTTTAGTTGAAAAAGAAAGCATTTGGTATGGTAAGAACCTCATAGCATTTATTCAAGGACAAAATACTTACTAAAAAGACAGAAATATTCTCTCCATGGAGTCACTGTCTATCTGTTTGATCTACTGAGGAGTTAGAGATTCCATATACTGCGTGGCCATGGTTTGTTTTTTTGGATTTTTTTCAGTGATAGTGCTTCTTCTTGCAAGTGCTATGCATTTAGACATCTGCAAGAATAAAAATGGTGTTTTGATAAATCCATATATTATATTTATCTATTGATATATGGATACTTACTTTGAAAATTTGACTTCTGGCCATGAATAAGGGTAACTTTGTAATATTCCTCTGAGGGAAAGAAATACAATTAGATCTGTTTTACAGAGATGAAGGAAAGAGATTAAGGACTAAACTTAGAAAGGTACCTGAGGACTATTCACAAAAGATAGCTGTAGTCAGACATTTCCAGAGCATGATTTACAGTGCTTGAAGATGGGCTTTGAATCAACCCCTGGAGTTTCTCTCTCTTTGTCTCACTTTACAGAGTCATCCTGGGATGATTAGTTCCCCTAGGCTAAAGTTTGCATTTGACAATATGCAGTGCAAGCCTGTGTTTCAGACATGTCTTTTCAATTGCCTATTCCCTGTGCTGGCATCCAAAGCCTTAGTCTACATTTTGGGTCTCTGTGCAATGAGAGGAACTTGTGAGAAGGAACAATCAAAATCAGGACTCTGCTTAGGGAGTCCAGTGGGTAAGGATGTGCTTTGAGCACTCATTCCAGGACATGATTGCTTTATTCACCTCCAGCAGGAGGTCTGAGGAGTGAGTCCTTTCTGGAACTGCAAAACAGGGGCAGTAAACAAGTTCTTCTTAGCCAGGTGCCACCAATGTACTTAGTTCTGCCCCTCTTTTTCCGTAACTCTACTTCTTGCACAACTTCTGATGGTCCCCTCCCATCTTCCTCTCCCCACACAACAGCTGCAGGCTAATCAATGTACTGATAATTCACTTGGGTCAAGAACACATCCAGGAGACTAGAAGGATGAACTGAGGAGTATTGAGATCTCCGAACAACTGTGGCAAGGAGGGGAGGGTCATTTCACAGAACACATTTTAGCACTTAGTGTATGGACAGCACCTAAAATGGTTTGTTGAACTCTCTGTAAATGTCTTTTAAAATGGTGGAAAATGTTTATGGCAGAGACTATAACTGTCCACCTGACTCCTGAATCTTAATCCACTGTCTCAATCATCAGATGATGAAATCAAGAGGAAATATGTTAGAAAAGAAATTAAATGTTTTCCTTGTGGAGGCTGGAAGAACTGTCATATGTATGAATGAACCACAGAAACTTGACATTTTTTATACCATTTCTAAAGGTTGAATGGTGTCTTGGATACACTTGTTTTTACAGCAATATTCATTTCTCCCTGAGAATTACCAGCTGGTTTGGTTGCTGTTCTTCTGCCTATTGAAGCCAGAACCTTGTTTGGTTCACTGCTTTTTGCCTTTATTAAAATAGAGATTTATGCCAGATTTTTAACATGTGAAAAACGTGGAGTGACACCTAAAAATCTGTAATATGTTCAGGCTGATGAGAAAAAAAGTAATTTAATTCACATAGATACTGATTATAAAGTGAGAAAAACACAACTTTTGTTTCCTAATTTTGCTAATTCGTTTAAATTTCAGTCAAGATAAGTGGGGAGGAGAGGAAGAGTGACAGGTACTATGCCCATGTCCCAGTGTGACAGGGAGACAGACACCTTCGAGGAACTTGAGAGCTCAAAATTACTCCTGTGTCCCATAGCTTAGATAAAGTGTTTGATTTTAGCACCAGAGCCTCAAATATGAAGACAATGCAGTAAATAGCACTGCTGCATTGTGATGCCTCCATGAGATATTCATCATTGTCAGTAGAGCTTTGATACAGTTCAGCTGTGGGCTCATAGCCAGCTTGCCACTGCATGGACCTTAGGGGTTCAAAGACAACAAAACAGTTCTGTTTGGGGCAAAATTACATAAGGAAATTTAGTACATGTTAGATCAATGCCTCCCATCATGTAGGTGATATTTTATTTATTTGAAGTCAGAAAATGCAAACTTGGAATTATTAAACTGTGGCCTGAGTCTCATGCCTTTCACAGATATCACCACCCTGTTAGTGGTTACTTTGTCAATTCAGATCCCAAGTTTTGGATCCTTATGAAATGTGTGGATGTTAATAAAAGGCCTAAAGAGAAGACATTAGGATTTGGAAGTTCCTTGAAGATGTACTTTCACTTCTATACGGAAAGAGTACTTGACATGACAGGCAGTGAGGATATATATTAAATAATTATATGAATACTAAAAATAAATCTACATCCCTATATCAGCCTTGCATTAAAGTACACTTTATAACATATGGGAATGAATTTAATCAAGCACAAGGCTACTTTTTTATTAACACTCATTTCTGAATGTGATATGAAAATTCCTACAGACTGAAAAGAATGTTTTTCATCTGTACCCATAGGTAGGTTTGAACTGCATCACTTAGAACTTCATCCTCTGTCATCAAAACCCCAGGAAGTCCTAACTACTTTTTTGGAGGAATCTGTATCACAGAGGGCAGCCCACAGAAATGAATAATGACTCTGTCAAATTTAACTTGTGCTTTTTTGCACATTCAGGCTCCACCACATCAACAGTCCTGTGGTATGTAAGCCTGTTAACATCTTAAGGGGGTCAGAACCAGAACAACTTGAGAATCATGAATAGGTCCTCTTACCCCACCACTATTCTTCTGTGACAAACACATTGTAATGGGAAATTGCTTCTTTCAGGTTGGTGTATCAGATTTCTTGTTGTTGAGGGCAGAAGTATATGCCACTGGCACTACCTGCTTTGGTCCCTTCTGCCCTCTCTTCATGCACTCTTTAGTACAGCTTCAGAATTCTAGGACCAAAGGGAAGAAGCTGGCAAGAATCAACTCTGTGAGTGGCATGATGAGTTTGGAGACCTCACTCAGCAGCAGGCTATAGAAGCAGAGAAATTTATTTGCTCACTGGTTTCTAAATCAGATTTGATTCAAGTAAATTGGGCAAGAAAGTGATAATTAGATTGAGTTTGGGTTTCGCTATATGGCCTAGGTGACCAGGATCATACCCTGCTTCTCAGATCAGAATTGCTGAGATGATGTTTCAGTCATGTGGGAAAGATGAGGACAAAATATTGGGAACTCAGCTGTTTTGATAAACAGGTAGCAGATCTCTGCATGTATACACCAATTAACAGGTTGGCTCTAAGAGAACTTTTCCCAGTGTACTTCCAGTACTTCACAGTCCTTGGTAAAAAATAAATCTTTATGAGATAAAAAGAATTATTTTCATTGGTTTGGGTGTAACAATAATTCCCTATTGAGCTGCAGTTTTCTCTATTGTACTCTGATTTCAGTTCTGTATAGAGGATAATATAGAGATCAATTTCTTTGGTCAAACTTTTAAGGAATAAATAAATAAATATTCCTCTCATATAATGAGCATTAGAGCTCTTGTGTTTGACAATATGGAACTTCTAATGTAGCCTCTTTCATGCTTTCCTGTGTAGCATATTTCTCTTTAGTAAAATTAGGGGGTGGGGAGACAAATTGCAGTAATAAGGGTCTGAAAGGTGTGTAAAACATACGGCAAATAAAGTAATTTTCCAGTGAGTCTGTGATATTGCCATTTCCTTTAGCAGTGTTGAGTCTCCTTCATAATAGGAGTTGCTGAGGGCTTAGAGTACTAGAAAATATAAAATACCTATGGGACATATTCCAGTACTGTACATTAAATTTGAGGATTTTACATGTGATAAAGTATGTCAGTGTTGCTTACAGGGAATTCCAGTGATACCTCAGCTTTCTTGGACTTATTATAAATCCTTTGTTGGAATTATTGCGGCTGGTTCAATAATTCAGATTAGCCCTCATGTTTATTAATGCACTACATCTGTGCAAACAACATGTCAAGCAGAGAGTTTATTGTAATTGCCTGAGCAAACAGAACCTGAAAGAAGCAATTTCCAGTTACAATGTGCTATGACAAGTAATGAGGTAATTGGCATTCTGTCCTGATTACTTCCACCTTCCTTTTCATCAGGTCTATATTGTGTGTGATAGATAGTTTTATAAGAAATGAAGGTGTTTGATAATATGGTCTGCTGCTGCTTAAGGTTAGTGATTAAAGACAATCATAATTTTCTCTCAGAGATCTTATTAGCTTTAACATTATTTATTCATATGTGTAAGATGTGGGCCCAGAATCTCTCTTTCAGTACTATACATACACTTAAAATGTAAACTCAACTACAATCCTATTGAATGCAAAATATCTTCGAGATTTCCAAGCTCATACAGCACGTCAACTTCTTGTGATAAAATATGTGCTCAAGCAGAAGGATTAAGATGAACTACTTCATGTCTATGGTTAAACATAAGCATTTCTGGTATAATATATGTTAATTTAATATCTCAACTGCAGTGTATCAATATTAATAAAATAGTTAAAGGTATGATCTATGGTTTTACACAGATCTTCTTTTGGGGTGAAGCTTTAACTTCCCAGAAAAAAAAAAATTTACACTGTCTTTTTATAATATTTAGTTTTTAAATATTTGTCCTCAACTAAAAGCAAACAGTTACAGGATGTTTTTGTTAGGTATCTTTATTGTCCTGCTGTGGGCACTGAACATTTGTCTAGTTATTTTTCAGTCTTACTGAAAGTATTTTGAACTTTACTGGGAGGAGAAAGTTGAGAAAAGAGAGACATATATGCAGAAAACTCAGAAAAGAGCCATGTGCCTTGTGACATCAGCAAAAGTATTTGGACATAAAAACAGAATGGTTTTCGTTTCAGGTATTGCTAAAAATTTGGAATTTAATAACTTACTTTTTCTCTTCATGGGCACAAAGTGTTGTCAAATCCTATGACACAAAAATAAACACCAAAAAAAAGGATATTATTATGGCAAAAAGCACTGTAGCTTTCAAATGAAAACAGGCACATAAAATTTCATTTTATTAAGATCCTTGAACAACAAAAAGAGAGTTGTTATTTAAGAACATATGAAAACATGCAGATATATAGGAAGAAAATTCTTTCCTCTTCATTAAAGTTTGTGGTCTATGAACACAGCCATCACTAAAAAGACTTGAAGACAATGTTTCTCCCTAGCTCAGCTAAAAGGCAATATTTACCCAAAAGTTGCAAAAGCACCTTCACTTACAGCACAGAAGATGAAAATCCAGATGACCACATGGACTATTTCAGATGAAGCAGGTAGGCAACTGCAGGTATGAGAAACTAAAAGATGGTAGGAATGAAGTCCAAATTTCAAAAAGATAGTTTCCCATTAAACCTAAAGTAATAAAAGAAGCCAGGATTTGTATATCTGTATGTCAGTACTACACACAACACTTGGCTAAGGGGTCCTGCTGTTATCTCTTCTACAGAGTTATTACTGAGAGTGTTTGTCCTTTCCATGGTACATCTTTTGATGGAGATGTCAGCTAAGCTCATACACTGCTGAGCTCCAAAACATTGGAAAACTTTCTGCTAGACAATTTCCTCAGTGCCCCAAAATTATCTGCTTGTGTGTGGACATGACTGCTTGTACTTCCCCTGCTTTATGGAGTGAGAAAGCCCTGCTAGGAAGTGGGCAAGGCAGGTCATTCTGAAAAAGTGTCTGATTTAGCAGTTTGACTGGCCAGGACTTCTTCCAGGTTGACTCTTACCTACCAAGCTTAGCAGAGATGGTAGGTGGTGGTACAAGTTTAGCCAAGTTGATGGTAATTTGATGCTATATTTTTCTTTCCTCTACAGAATCAAATAATTTCAAAACGTTTCATGCCTCCAGGTACGCAGCATTATTTTGACATTTGCTAATTTTTATACCACTTTCTAAAGCCAATTAAATTAATTAACTTTCTTATTTGTTCCCTTTGACAACGAATTGGCAAACTTTTGTGCAATAGTTTTAGTTCTTATTATTTTGGCTTATATTTCATAGTATTATGTTTCTGCTAGAAGTTTCTTGCTGTCTGTAAGCAGGTTGAGATTATCACTTCATTTTTCCTGTTTGAATACATTAGTTCCTATTTCACCTACCCTTATGCTGGTTACATATTTGAAGTGAAGATGGGGCAAAAGAAGAAAATTAAATATGATACCCTTAAATATTCCAGCAAATGAAATACAAGAAACATAGGCAAGTTGAGAATAGTAGGTGTTTTCTTCAGACTTGTTCAATTATAAAAATGCAATCATAAACACAGCAGTTCAATAATCAAGTGTGGTGCTTACAAGGATAAGAGATTTATACCTTCAGCTGCTGCAAAAGCCAAGTTTTAGTGACATAGGCAAAACCAAGCTAGAAGTTTGGCAGTCTGTGAAGTTATAATACCTGAATAATACCCACATCAGTTGTTTGTTTTCTCTTAAAAAGCAAGAAAAACACAGGTTCTGGTCATCCAGGCTGTCCATGGGAAATTGCTGCTCTAGTACATCAATAAAAATTTGGGGGAGAGCAGTTGAGTTGTCAACACCTAATTGTTCCATTCACGAGAGACTGTAAGACTCTTCCATTAGCATAGGTGCTCTTGAGCCACTGCACAACTTTATGTATTTCCACTGGGAATTGGTCCTTTATGTTATCAAAAGCAGGAGGCATTTCCTCAATTGGTATGAAGGCTGAGGCTTGTAGGTAATGGAGCTTCAAATTGAATTCTGGATTAAATCCATGCTGAGTTGCCAATCCAGTACTTTGTGTTCTTTGCCAATAGCTTTGGCTCAAGTGAAAGAAACAGGCTTTGTTCTAAACTGGTGCAAATTCCTTGGTTGCTGTGATTGTAGCTTGTTCAAAGTGAGTGATCACATATGTGAGTCTTAAGTAGAGCTGTGCAAAACTTGGCAGCTTGAGTGCACAAGGGGTTTGGTGAACCTTCATTTGGCTTCTATGTTTATGGGTTTGAATTAGTGTTAGGAAAATTAAAGGATGAGGTAGGAGATGCACGAAAAGGAAGCATCTCAAGAAGTAAAATGAGTCACAGAGCGAAGTCAAAAATAGATGCAATTAAAAGTGAGGGACTGCAAAAATAGTTTGTTATGCTTTAGAAACAGTTTTATTATTTAAATACATTTGTTTTAGTTTAGACAAAATATAGTGTATGCAAAGGTACAACCTTGAAGAGAAGCTTGTTTCATTTTCTTTGGGTTTTTTGTTCTTGTTTTGTTGGGACTTTTTTGTTTCTTTTTGGGGCTTTTGGTTTGTTTTTTGTGTATGTGTGTGTGTATTTGTTTGTTTGTTTGTGGGAGGTTTTTTTTGTTGGTGGTTTGGGTTTCTTTTTCTTCTTTTTCCTTTTTTTTCTCTTTGTGTCTGTGGAAGTGACTTCCTCACCCACTGGAAATAAGAGCAAAAGCATAACTTTCCAGAATGAATACTGATGATGATTTACTTAGTTCTGCATTGCTCATATTAGGCTTTATAATTTGTATGTCTTCCTTGCCAGAATACTCATAGTCATTAACTGTTTTCAATTCTTTTTAATTTAAGATTTACACATTAATAAATTATGTGTAAGTAGTAGGCTATGGTAAATGGTTCTGCTAAATAGCTGCCTTACCATCAAACTGTCTTGGAGGAGAATAGGCCCTTTTAAACATGTCTACATATCTTCTTTGTCCTCCAGAGTTTTATTAGGGTGAAGAAATGGTAACAGGTAGAAATTCCTTCTTTTACATGATAGGAATGTAGGGTGAGCTCATTGAGTAACTGATGAAACATACTTAAAAATGTAACTTTGTGATGTTGCCTTTCCCACTCCAAGCACTGGCATTATTTCTTAGTAACAATGGCAATATTTTGATATTCCATGCTTTTATGGATTGTGGTGTTCTCCTTAGAAGAAAATATACTTTTACGATTACCATTTCCCTTGTTTTTCAAATACAAATGTAACTGTTGACGAATTATCACCTTCCACTCAGTCTCTCTATTCAAAATTACCCAAAATTAGTAATTTTCAACCATTGCCACTGAAGAAACCCTGACCAAGACAGAGAGACAATCCAAAGCACTCCTGTCCACCACCTCAAACTGCGAATGCATGGGACCATTGGAGTGGTGAAAATGGGTGGTTTGCTCTTAATTTCTCCTGAGGACCAACTCTACTTGGCAAATAACCAGGGAACCCTTAAATTGCTTTTAAGGTGAGAAAGGGTAGAAACTAGTTTGTATTAAGGATGTGACTTTAATGGGATATGTATGGAAATGCCATCAATATGATGATATAAAATGCATCATTATTTTCAAGGCAAAACTTCAAGATTTCAAAGCCAATAATGAGCAGCATAGGGCAAATAGTAAAACAGACATGGATGAAAATCTAGGCTATCTATTAGCATCTGATGTTGACTCAGCAGGGGAATCCTTCCTCTGAGTTGTTCTGTAATCAGTGCTCCTGTATTTATGCATCTCATTTTTCCAAGAGCAAATGGAGCAGAGCTGGTGATTCTCACCAGTCCTTTGCACAGTAGCAATTCTGAGCTTTTAGCCAAATTTGAAGCAAATCCCAACAAGAAATTATTTTAACGCAGATATGTAGCACAAGAGTTGTGGCAGAAATATCAATTTATTTCCAAGGACCTTTCATGTGAAAGGGACTGTCATTTGTCAGTGATCATGAGAAAATTCATGTCCACCAATTCTACTGGTTATAGTTTTATTTGACTGGAAACATAAACCATTGGTCTAATAACAGGAGAACACTTCTATTTCTTAAACATTATAATGACATTCAGAAATTAGGGTATATTTTGGAATAGAGCTGCAGAATTTCTGTTAGTCACACTGGTTATTTTTGAGTTATAGAATACAGTTAAATATTTTAGAGCTAAATTTACCACCAAAGAAAAATACTCAGGTATCTCTAACTTTGCATTCAAGAGAAGATATTTGAATATTGCTATTATTAAGTTAAATTAAATTGAGAGCAATTTATGGGAATGAAAAAAGCAGCTCCCAAACTAAGTCGAAAAATAGAGCTAATGAACAAAATAAAGAAGAATGTAGGAAAATTGATGTAAAGCATTGTTTTTCTAAATGGAAAATCTTAAAAAGAAAAAAAAGGACAAGATGTCTAGTATCATTTATATTAAAATTATCCTATTGCATTAGCAAAAAAAAAAACATTCCTCCTATAAAATGCAATAAGATCATTCAGTAGATCCATGAAAACAACACAGCTTATTAAAACTCTATAATTTTTACAACAATTTGGAAAGAAACATTACATTTTTATCTGACTGTTTACATTTCATCCCTAAGAACTTCATTGTGAAAGGATATGCTTTGGTTAACCAAAGAGGAATTGTAATTTTGCGTACAAATCCCTACAAAGTAAATAACAATTTAAGAAAAACACAAGGTGAAAGCCAACTAATTTGGTTGGCAAGAATGTTCCTGTAAGGAAAGGATTTATAAGATACTGTAGAAAGAGGGACATAATCCATGTAACAAGAAGATAATCTCACTGGTTGAAGTAAACACCAAACCACACACTGAACATCTACCTTGAAAAATATATTCATTTACAAGATACTTTGAATTTAGTTAATGTTGACATAATTTCCTGAAGTGAGAAAAATGAGCAAATGAAAATAGAACTAATCTATAGCTGTATGCCTTTCCTCTTTTTTTATTTTTAGAAACAAGATATATTTAATAATAATAATATAAAACCAAAAATACATTTGGGATTTCACTGAATTAGTTTCTCACATAACTCTGCTAAAGATAAATGACAACAAAACCAATATATTGTTGATAACTATTAGTATTTTCGTATGTGATTATCAATAATGGTAAAACCAATCATACAAGGACTTTTCTTATTACAGCAGTTTTAAAATCCTCCATAGAGTTTAAATAATATGAGTTGGTAGAGTCAGTAGGGGAAATGATGTAGGATGACTTTACAGGGGAAGGTATTTGGGCCTCAAAGATCTGAACAAATGTTTTTACTTTTCCATTTCACGTATTTCTCAAGAAAGATTATTAAATCTTAGTGTCACCATGGCTAGCACTTAGTCATTCTATAATTTTTCTAATTACAGTATTTCTTCAACCTGATGTATTGCCAGTTAACAGTTCATTTTCCAGCCAGCTCTTATTCCAACAAGTCATAATTGCCTGCTACAGAGAGCTCTTTACACAGGATCCACAATAAACCCTTTCTTTGTAATTAACTACCCCACAAGGAGGTCTCTGGTCAGAAAGTTTTGAGAACTATTTCTTGTCTTCCTTCTGCATCTTACCACTACTATAAGGGCCTGAGAAACAGCCCATCATCTTTCTACACGTGGTTATGACTTCAAAGAAAGACTGGTTCTGGGGAAACATTTTTTCCCCTTTGTCATCAAAGTTTACCTTATGTATATGGAAGCCAGATGTTTTCTGCCTCTCTATAAACCAGTATAACTGGTAAAGTAATCCAAAGTGTGTGTTTTATGATCTTTTCACTGAAAGTCAAATGTTTTCAGGAAACAGGACTGAAAAATGCTGTAAAAAAATTACTTGGATCTAGTTTTCCTGCGAAAAAAAGCAAATTTCTGTTTTGAAAAGTTAGAAGGACATTTTGAAAAATGTTTAGCACCCCAGCTCATAACCAAAATATTTGTAGTTTCAAAATATCCATGTATATATGTAATTTTGAACAATGATGCTCTTCACTCACATACTATGTGACTTTTCATTCAGTGCCAGTTTGTGGGCTTTTTTATTAATTTTCTTCTTTTGCAAAACCCTCACTTGTTTTCTTTCCAGCTATAGTTTCTCTGAAACTTGCAAGATGGTTCTATTCTAAGCTGGAATGAACTCAGTTTTGCAGCCATGTTCACGATGGTTTATCTTTCTACAAACATCCCTGAGTGCAAGATTTGATCACATGAAAACTGAAGAGGAAAAATCATTATGACTATCACAAAGGGAATTCAAAATATCAGCAAATTTACAGTTTTTGCATAATGAAGTGATAGCCTTTTCATTTAGCAGTTACTGATTTTCTCTTCCTACTCAACACTTACTCCAACGGGTACTAAATTTGCAATCTATCTCCTTTGCTTATTTCACTGTGATTGTCTTATAAGCTTCAGGGTATTTTTGCCATGTGTGACTTACTTCTGGCTGAATCCATTCAGGAATTGAAGTATCTATGTGACAATTTTGTTATGCAAATCCACTGTTTAAGAACCACTATTATTTCTGAAACATGCAATTCTTTGCTGCATACCAGTTGGCAATTCACATTGCAAGGCATCTGAAGGTGGGAAGGGAACACTCCCAGAAAGAGTCTCTGGGCCCTCACACAGAACCTCTGCCTAGAAGAATCTCATGGTAGAGATTGAAGAAGTGGCAGGCTCAAGTTCAGTGAAAATGACTAAAAGGGAAAACTGATGTCAAGTTTCTTCAGTGAGCCCCTACTGACAAAAGATGTGTTCATGTGAAATCCTGCAACTCCCTAGGAAAGCACCTTGGGCTGACTATGCAAACAGTTTCTTAAGTGCTGTTTTTGAGTTACACAGAATGAAAATTTTGGTGATAAGGGTGCAGTGAAGCCATGAATCTGAGACTCAGGATATGGAGATAGCTCCAGGTATTCACCTCTGGAAGTGTATCTGAGATGTTTTGCTCCCTCTGACCCCAGCTGAATTATCTAACTGAAATAAATTAGGTTTCATTACCCAGTCTCTCTTTAATCTTTCCTACTGGTTAGGTTAGGCAGTATTTCACTCCTTATCTGCTCTTTTCTAGGTTTCAGTACATTTTCTATGGTTTTCAATTAAGCATCCTGGAACTATGTCAGAATCACAGAATCACAGAATGGTTGAGGTTGTCAGGCCAATCTTCTGGAGATTGTCTGGTCCAATCTTCTGTTTCATCAGGGCCACCTAGAGCCAATTGCCCAAGACCTTGTCCAGATATCCCTTGAATATCCCCTCTGTAGAGTCATCCTCCCTGTAAAATCTGTTTCCTGATATTTAGAGGAAAACTATTTTCAAGTTGTGCCAAATATTTCTGTTCCTGTCTAAAAACTAAAAACTGTGCACCTTACCTTCAGTTATTTGTACACATGGATGTGAACCCCCTGAGCCTTCTCTTCTCCAGTCTGAACAGACATAAACCTCTCAATCTCTCCTCATATAGGAGACGCTTCAGTCCTTTAATTATTTCAGTGGCCATTTGCTGGACTCCTTTCAGTATCTTCATGTCTCTGTTGTAATGGGAAGCCNTGTTCCTGTCTAAAAACTAAAAACTGTGCACCTTACCTTCAGTTATTTGTACACATGGATGTGAACCCCCTGAGCCTTCTCTTCTCCAGTCTGAACAGACATAAACCTCTCAATCTCTCCTCATATAGGAGACGCTTCAGTCCTTTAATTATTTCAGTGGCCATTTGCTGGACTCCTTTCAGTATCTTCATGTCTCTGTTGTAATGGGAAGCCCTGAACTGGACCCAGAACTGTAGTTGTGGCCTAACCAGTACTGAGTGGAGAAAAAGGATCACCTTTCTTGATCAGCTGAAAATATTTTGCCTAATGCACCCAGGGTACTACTCACCCTTGTTGCAGCAGTGAGTTGCTGGTTCATGGTCAGCTTGGTATCTAACAGGATCTCAAGAGGCTTTTCTGCAAAGCCACTTTCTAGCAGGGTGGACCCAGCCTCTGCTTGTTCCTGGCTGTTCCTCCCCATGTGCAGCACTTTGCACGTCTCCTTTTTAAAATTCATGAGGCCCCACCAGGCCATTTCTCCAGCAGCCAAGGTCTCTCTGGAAGACAGCATAGATGCTTGGCATATCAGCCACTCCTCCCAGTTTGGTGTGATCTGCAAACCTAGTGAAGGTAGACTCTGCCCCATCATTCAGAGAGTTAAAGAAGGTGTTGAATAAAACTGGACCTACCTTGACCCATGGGGTACATTTTTAGGTGCTGGTGCTGACCTGCAACTAGAATTTCTGCAGCTAATCACCCCCTGGCCACTCAGTTTTCTTTCAATCTGCCTCAGAACACCTGAGTACTTCAAAATAGTTATTATAATGCCTTTTTTCCTCTTTTTTTTTTCTTTTTAAATTTAGTGTTTTATACTAGGAAAAAATAACAGAGTGATTCTTTGAACAGCTTTATCCCGGTCCAATATAAATATAGTTTGATTGTAAATACCCTAAAAACTGACTTAGTTGGATTTTGGCTAGAATATTCTAAAACTTTAGTTTTTTAAAATAAGCTAAGGTCAGGAAGTCTGCAAGCTGAATATTTACTCCCAGGACATCAGGAGCTGATATTCATATAATTGAAGAACATATTTAAAAGTCGGTCATAGCATCACTCTAGGGAGGAGAAATGGAAAGTAGCCTTGAACAGATTGTAAATATCAGCACTTTAAGTATTCTCATCTAACAAAACATTACTTAAATTCTTTACATGTAATTACTTCTTCCACAAACATTGTTTAGAGTAAAGGAGTCCTCTGCTGAAATTAAGATATTATTAATCTAACTGCTCATACAGACATTTTTGTTTTATTTTAGCTGCCAGGTTAATTTGCTGTAGTTAGGACAAAATGAATGGCAAGGGACATTAACAACTATCAATAAATAAATTAACTATTAAATTTAAATCTAAACAAACACTTAGGCATCTTAATCAACACTTGGAAAGAATTTTGATGTCTTTGTCCATAATGGGAATTTTAAATCCAAATGTTGCCTGATTCTGGAGGAGCACCTCACCTGGGCAGGATGGGTGTGATGTGGAAGGGGCAAGAGGGAAGACTAGGAGCAGGACAGAAAGATTTGTCATTTCACTACTCCCCAACAGTGGTTGTCATGGATTCTGACCTACATGTAAAGGACTGTCTCTGAATTTTACACCCTCATATGTGTTTGCAAAAACTGTGTCCAGGACCTGAACTGCAGAAGTGAGTGTCCTAGAACAAAACTGTAGTGCCAAGTCTCCAGTTCAGTTTTCATTTTCTGTTCTAATAAATCCTTATTTTGAGTCAATCCCACGAGACTTTCAGCAGATTGGGTTGAAATCATCTCACTGCATTGTCAAGAGCCCCACAGTGTTTTCTTGTTGGAGAATACTTGTCAATTTTTAGCAAAATAAAAAAGTCTGTTCTTGAAGCCAACCCATAGACAACAGATCATGATATAGCAGTTGGTCTTAATAATTTTGATTTTTATATTCAACTGTAATTGCTCTTCTGTATGAATTTTTCTATATGCTTTTGTAGAAGTATACATATTTTCATAATTCTACCAAATTATAAAGTAATAAGCATCTTACACTTATTAAAAAATAATTAAATTGTAGTAAATTATTTCTAAATATTTTTGTCCCTCCTCAGCAGAAAGCTAAAGTACTGCTGACCAGTGGAAACATACCCTTATTTTTTTGGACATGTTTTGTGAATTTTCAAATTGGAGTAATATGAAAACAGAGACTCCAGAAGCAGAAGTTAAATCATAAAACTGTACCTAGTCCTAGTGTAAGGTGTAAAAAGTTAATGTAGAGAAAAGGGTTGTCTCTTTTCTTCTGTAAATAGCAATAAATGAAGATAGGCAGAATTAACTGAATGTTGGAAAATTTACTTCTGTTTCTTGTATGTATTTTGGTTTTCCTAAAAAAGATGTCTTTTGTTTTGTTTTGTTTTGTTTCACCTACTAATAGTCATAATGTTTATTTTTTCTTTTTTTTTGCAAGACATGAGCTAATATCTTACAGGTCTGAGGGCTTCCCCTAATGACAAACATTTACAAAGATTTTGGGGAGAGAATCAGTACTTTTGCTGTTTCAATATTTAGGAAGGAGACTTTCAATATTTAGGAAATTACATAATTGATGTTTACTTTCATACAATAAGCCCTAACAATACAGTAAGGTGCTGAATATTATAGAGCTAAAAATATATATGTGGCCTGTTAGGAGCTCTTCTGGTTTTCTATATCTGTAGGAAGTTAGAAGGCAGTTTGACTGCAGAGGTCAACCAAGGGATAAGACAAGAGTAAAAGAGATAATGGATAAAAAAATAATCTCTTAACAAAATCTCTTCAAACCTTTTGAAGCTTCCATTATATCTTCAGGTAATATGCCAAGGTTTGTAGCCATTTAATGAAGAAACAGGTTAAAAATTACTTACAATATAGAAACACAACTGAGTCTATGTGTACTTTAGTATAAGGGGAGTGAACTTTGTGTCAGAGTTGTACCATGGAAAATTCTGGTTCCATTGCTTTTTTCTGTCAGATACTTAAATATTTTTTAAATGTATAAGACCTTTCAGGATTTTACTGTAGAAAAAACCAGTAGGGGTTAATTTGAGATTTTCTTCATTTGTTTTGTTTTAAAGAATGGTATTCTGCCTAAATTTAATTGTCTTTCATGCAAAATAGAAGGAAAAACTCTGGTAAAGAGAAGAACAAACCTTATATGATAATAAAAATCCCATACCAAAAAAAACCCACAAAGCTGGTTAGCTTGATTTTGCAGCAGAGCAGGGATTGCCACACTTTAGAGATTTCAGGTCTTACTATGCCCCTGGTTCAAGTATGAGAGGTCAGCAGAGGCCAGTGAAGGGCCAGGCTGGGATCTGCAAGACTTTCTACCTAAGTGAGAGACAAACTGCTGGACCCTTCTGCGGCTGCTGTGGCAAAAGCAGCTGAACAAAAGCCTACATTTCTCATTAGGAGGAAGATTGTGATTTCAAAGGAATCAGTATCCTTTACCTCTGACCTCTCTTCATGCTTTTCTGAGAAAAAAAGCACATGGATATTCATCAGAATTAATACCTGTATCTAGCAAAGGGGGATTAACAGTCTGCTATTAGTGGGTTGCCATTGTGCTAGCTATTGTGTTAAGGCAAAGTCATGCATTTAAGTAAAATAAGTAAATGTTTTAACTCAGAAGCTTTAATTGGGTTCCAATATAATTCATAAGGAAAAGAAAAAAATAGCAGCAGTTGTGGATGCTAAATGTAAGATAGAAAAGACTAAAGAAAAATGAAGTCCAACAGTTGTACATTATAGCTCATTCCAGGGTCTGAAATTAGTTGGTCCTGACTTTGCTCAGTAAGATAATATCTAGCTCCAAGTGAACTCTATTGATGAATGGAAAAGGCCATTTGTCACTGGGAGAGTGCCTGAAAACAATCTGTTCCTGAGAGCAACTGAGAAGTTAGCAGAAGAGGAAAAGAGACAGTCATCTGAGATGTTCCCTCATGTGTTCTGTTGCTCTGGATAATACAGAAAATGAGATACTAATTCTTAGAATGTAAGGACTCTAATAAACTACTTTTAGAAAAAGGAAGTTTTCTTTTTCCCATTATTCTCCATCAGCCTTTTTATATTGTAAGCTCTAGGGGTAAGATCTTTGCATTCAGATATATTTGTAAAGCACTTGGCACTCTCTCTGTACCTAATACAAACACTAAAATACAACACAGTATAAAATATTACCTCTTCAGTTACATTAAATCAGAATGGTTCACTTAGCTCCCCTCTACTTTCTGTGAAGGGTATTAATTAAAGCAGCCTGTAAGAAAAAGGTAATGATGGGGATTTGAAACCATCTAGACTAGTTTTACCCCAGTTAAACTTTTGTTTCATGGTGTACACTTGGCACTTCTTCATATAACTGAAATTAGAATCTAGGCTACACAAAAATGAACTGACTGAGAGAGGCTAGTCAGGAGGTAGGCTATTTTCTTCCTTGCTACTTCCTCATAATTTGCTAGAAACAAAGAATATGTCATGATAACGTCCTTTCCTGGCTCTAGGAAACCTGGAAACATATAAAGAGTAAACAGAATATTTCCTTGTCAGGATTTTTCTTTCTATTGTATTTTTTTAAGTATTAGCCTCACTAGAAATTGTCCAAATAAATGAAATATGAAAGGGGAAAAATAAAAAGAAAACAAAGAACCAACCAACCAACCAAACAAACAAATAAAAAAAAATATGCGAGAGAGGAGTAGAGGAGTTCTGCTCTTCCTTCCCTTTCTCCACAAGAGAAAAACTCTTTTGAATTCCTTTCTGGGATTCCAGTGAGTCTCACAGACAAATATTCAGCTGTGGTCTTGACAGTTTCTCAGAGATCTAATTTCAAGAAAATGAGTCACACCCATCTTCTGAAAAAGCAAATTATTTTAAAACACTCTTGGTTGCTGAAAATTATTATCCTTCTTGAATATCTTAAGGCTATATTAATTGCCTACAGATAAAGATATATTAATTACCTACTGATAAACTCTTCTTTTAAAATGTTGAGTTCCGATAGCAAGGCACTTGAATATAATTAATAACTTGGGATAATTGAGAAATGTAGGGCACATCCACACACACTTCACATAAGTTTATTCAAGCCAGTCCCAAAAGAGAGGATATGTGTATGCCACACTGCTATGCCACACAGGTATACTAGCTCATCTATAGGAAGCTGTATAGTGATGTGAATGTGGTATTTGCACTGGGACTAATTAGGTCACTTTGCTTTTCACATTGTGATTGTTTCCAGTTTCGGAGCCAGCTGGGTATCTTTTCACAGTACAATAGTGTTCACTATAGACATACCCTTAAAATTATTGTGTGTACCCCCCTACCCATTTGTCATGTGTACTGAATGAATTAGGATCCCCATTGGAAAACAGAACACAATTATTCATAAGCCATCACATATTTCAGGATTCTTTATTTGGGGTTCTCTAACTTTAAATGTTTGATTTTTGCCATCTGACTTTTGAAGAAAGGAGGAAACTGAAACGTATTTTTATATGTTGTGACAACCCTCCATTCTGTGCTCTAACAAGTATTTGAACCACAACCTTCACAGCTGAGACTGCTATTCCTTGTAGTAGGAGACAACTATTATCTCAGTGGGGAATAGACAAACCGATGGTGCTTAATCATGGGGTTTGGAGGGGCCTCAGCATAGGCTGCTTCCTTTCTTCAACTTCCTGCAGTGGAAGCTTTTGGCCAGATGAGAGGAAAGAAATACTTGGATTACTCTGATGCTAGAAAAAACAGAAAAAAAACCTTTTCTTTTTCCATAACAAATTTTAGCATATATTGCTCTGAATACATATACAGTACCCAAACATCGTTCCATACAGGACCTACCAGTCATTGCACCATGTCACAAAAAAACCCCCCAAAACTAGTAAAAGCACTACATAGGAGGAATGAAAATTGTGTTCAGATGATGGATTCAGAGGTATGTGCAAGTCTTTTTCCCACAATGTAGTTTAGGATTTTATCCCTGAAGAAGTTTCTTAAAGAAAAAATTAAAGATAAAAATATTTTTGTCATAAATATGTATTTCCTTTTTACAGAGTTAGCATGAAACACTAAATTTTTGTATCTCCTATGATTGAAGTATGAGTAATTGCACATATAATTGAACTGCCAGATATAATTTCTCTGATTAGGAATGTACAGATTTCAGTTTGGTTTTCTAGCTTGAAACTGATCTAGCATCATAGATTTGTAGGTTAATATGATCTATTGAGATAGATTTCCATTGGTCTCTTTGTGCAAAATAAAGTCGAGCCATTCACAAACATTTAATTCTATTAAAGATTAATTCCATTATATTGTTGTCATCTTTCTGAAGTGATAAATGTGACAGCAATGAGCCAGAATCATGCCTGGGATGCACTGAATTTTACAGGCCTCATCTCTGAGGGCAGATCTTTCCGATAGGGAATTTTTTTCTGGATGTGGGCTACAACCACACAAAAGCATATATGATTTCAGGAAACTGGAACCAAAGTATTCAGTATTAAACTGCCAGGATGTCTGACTGCACATTAAAACTGTCAGCAAGCTGTGGAAACATTGAAAAAGACTGTAACAAAATCACTGTTTACATTCTCATGAACCTGAACCCATCTTTAGTGACTGCATCAATCTCAGCCTCTAGGTCTGGTTCAGAATTCATGACTTAAAGGCTTTTTGCTCAAAGACATAATTTTTGTCATTCACAGGTGGCTTATTTAGACCCTGTTTCATGAGACACAGCAGAGGAAAGCTCAGGATATTTGGTACAGCACTCACATCAGCCCAGACCTCTCCAAGGGGGACCGAGGGAAGGTCAAAGACTTTTAATAAGAACCCCAAACTTCATAAATTAGGTACCCAAGGTAGGGTACCTACCCTAAGCAAGGTAAGGCTTATTGTCTTTAGTACCTTAAACTTCACAAGACAAAACCTTAAAAGTCACAAGACAAAAAAATGGAGGAAGAGTCATTGCAAATGTTAAGTTAAACTAGAAAATGAAAAATAACCTGTTTGTCTTAGCAAACAGTAAAACTTTCCAGTAAAGTTCAGACCTGCTTGAAAGACTGAGATGTCACTGGAATTGGAAATACTGCTGAACTGAGGTACAATAGAATACAAATTTTTTCTAAAACACATATATTTTTCTAAGTACAACCAATATGAGAAGCATATAAACTCTGAAAAGGATACTTGCAAGAGAGGTTTAATTAACCTAATATGCTTCCAATCCATCAACTAAATGGTTCAAATATTTTCAGTATGCTAAATGTAAATAAGTGAGGCAAGGTTCATAAATTCAACATATTGCTTTGTTGTCTGTGAAGTTGTACTGATTTTCCAATTGGAGTAATTATAGCAATGTCATTTCTTTAATAAATCTTTTTATTAATTTTTGATGCATATAAATACACAAAAGTCATAAATATGAAAAAAATAGCATAAAAAGAGAATAATGCTGAAGAAAATGTAAATTGCATCTGTTCATAATACCAACAAGAATCTGCATTTCTAGAACACTTTCCATTTTGTTGTCTCTAAACATGCTACAGATATTAACTAGTTGCAAGGCTTCTGTGAGAAGAGGAAGATTTAGAATCTGTGTTTAAACTGGCTTCAATTTTTTAAGTGCTCAATAATGTAAGGAGACATTTTTGGAGAAGTGGGTGACTAAAGGAGGAAAGAACTACCCATACAACATTCTGATCAATAACAAAAATAACTCTTTTTATCATTGATTTCCTTAAGGATCTGGGTCTTTGGGGATAGGGGAGAATTTCATTTAGTGTGTTAGGAAAAGAATATAGTTGAGGAGGGCTACTAATTTTCAGTCTCATGTTCTATCCCCCAAATCATCCTGGCCAACTCACAGCATGGCACTGTAGCTTGAGGACATCAACTCTTTGCAGTCTCAATCACTCTGTGATGTTTGTAGTAGAGCTACTTGTCCAAGGAAACTCTTTTTGCAATAACTATTGAGACAGCCTCATTCCACTACCATAAATGAGATATATCATCCTCATCCTGTCTTTTTTAGGTGCTATAGAAATTTATCAGGTCTTCTTTATTTTACTCTATAATACTATATTAAAAGGAATATGAATAATTAAATGGAAATATTCTCTATATGTCTTGAAAGGGACATAGAGTCTGATAAAACTTCCTCACTGAGCAAAATGTTTGTCTGGAGAAAAATGGCAATTTGAAATATCAATATAATTATTTCAATAATCACATTAACAGAGAGGAATTTATTTTAAGAAATAAAATAATTTTAAAAAATAAAACAGAGAAAAAAAGAAAAGTAAAATAGGAGGTATGCCCTACTCAGTCTGTTGAATTTTTATCTGCTAACTCTGTACTACATCAATAGACATGACAGAAAATTTTTCCAGCAGTTATTTCAAGACTCTGTAACCCAAATCCATATTATGATGTTGGGGAAATGTCCTGGTTTCAAGAAATTAAACGAACTTTAATCATTTCAATTCACCAGTCTCTTATGATTTGTTCATATGATTTCACTAAGTAGTTTGATACGTTGTTTAAGAATATTCTGTTAAATAAGTAACATTTACAAGAATTTCTCTCCATCCCTGCAGGGATAATAGAACATTATAACAGTTCCCTCACAGAGAAAGCTCTCAACTTTTAGCTCCTTTTTTGTTAAATCTAAAAATCAACTTCCTTTCTAGCAGCACTGACAAATCTATTCACAGTAGATCAAACAAAGGGGTGGAAAATGAAGTGGAAAAAGTTGAGTAATGCTAGAGAGGACAATAAAACCTTGAGAAAGGGGACCTGGAGTAGGAAACCTCTGTACAGGCTGTTTCACAACAACTTGCCAGGATGATGAGACTTCTATAGATAATTTGGGGTTTTGTCCTGAGTTTTTATGTATCTTCTGCAATGCCCAGGGACTCTGGGAGCTCTGCAGGAAGCCAGAATATGATATGCAGACAGGGGATCTGGTGACTTCTCCTTCACCTGCTCTCCCTTGCTTGGCTCAATCGTAGTAGACAATATTTCTTAAAAGTCATAACCTTTCACAAAACTTATTTTGGAGGAATGATAATGGATCACAGAAGATGTAAATATCACAGAAGAGCCCCTTTGAATCCTCATACCTACATGCCCATGCATAAAAATCATCTTGGCGTTGACTGATGATTTCTTCTAAATATGACAGATCACGAATTTCTAGCTCATTTGTTTCTTTCTCTTTCATAGAAGATCTGATTATCTGCTATGAAATTTACCTAAATAAAGATTGTGTGTGGAGCAGATTTTACGCCTTTAATTACAAAGAAGAGTTAGTTAACGTCGCTGTACCAGCCTTCCCCTCTGTTGCACGCTGATTCCACGCAGCCCTTTCAGGAAAAGGAGTGCCTACAAAATGGAACTGCAACAAGGAAGGCAAAGCTGGGAGGGGATCTGTTGTAAATGCCTAGCCTAGGTGCGTCCCTGGAGGTTTTCTGGCAGGAATTTGAGCTTGCAGAGTCCTCAGTTCAAGTGTGCTTGTTGGGAGATCCTGATTGCAAGCCTCGGTTTTTAGAAGGTGAGCGGGTGGTTCATAATTTGGGGAGAAGAGGGTGCTGAGTTGCCTTGCCGTCAAGCCTTCTGACTGCAACGGTGGCAGGTCTGGCTTCAGTTCTGAGAAGAGAGAGGGGTTTTTGCCAAATTTTCTAACCCAAGTACCTGCATTGTTACATGCTTAGCTCTGACATGCAAATACTGACGCTCATACATATGTATGAATATGTCAGTGTCGGTCTTCAGCCGTGGATAGCTGTATGCTTGACTGGCATGTGTGTTGCTGATTACTTGATTCTTGGATTCCAATGATTTTTTGAGACAGCTGAAACCCCAATTTTTTTTGCATTTTGTTTATTTAGTGAAATAGCAAAAAAAAAAAGGAAGAGAAGGCGAAGGTTGATTTAAGTTTGGAGGTTTGTTTTTTTCAAGGGTTTTTTTTTTTTCCTTTGGCTTTGGTGTTTTCTCTTAAGCTGTGTTTCAGCTTGCAGCAAGTGGTTGGCCACCCCTACCCTTCTGGTTCCTTGCTTTCTTTTACACTCTTCCAGAACATGTTTCATGCCTTCCCTCTTTCTTGTTTAGACTAAATTAGCCAATGAACAACCTGACCCAGCTGCTTAGCTGTTCCCTGATCTGCATTTTACTTCTTAATGAGCTCAGAGTGACAAGCTATTTAGGCTGCTTGTTCCAGCATCAGCTCTGACTCCATCTGTAACTTTAGTGCCACTTCTTTGTCAGCAATGCCAATTACAAATGTGTGCCTTTCTAATTTACAGCACTCTAGTTATAACGCCCACGCTGTGCTCCGTGTGTTCTCTCTTTGCTTCTACTGTTTGTAGTCACCTGAGCAGACCTTCAGATTGTCAGAGCAAGGGTCTGCTACATGGCTGGCATTGATCAGCTATCTATAGCACCATATACAATTTGGCACTGCACAGATCGTTTGCTCCCTTTCATCTGCCCTGAATTTGGAAAGCTCTGTCGGTTCACACGGGGTTCTACAAACCTGTCTGTGCGTTGATCCTTCTGTGAACTGGCAATCCTGGAGCAAATGTGTTCCCTTGCATATGATACCGCAATATGGGAAAAAGAATTACTTACTATGCATCTGTAGGGCTATATTATATTTTTCTTGGCCTCCTCTGCATTCATCTGCAGAAAAATCTTAAATATGTTCCTCTTTTGCCCATGAGCAATAGCTAGTGCTTGATCCATTTCTTTGTGTGTATTGTTAAAAACGCAGAACATCTTCAAGTCTCTGCTCAGGCAAATACAGTATCAGTAAGCAGTCTCCATTTCCACTGATTTATAATATGGCTTACAGAGTAGATGAAAATTGATCTGCTCGTTTCTGTTGCTGCTGCTGGGTGTGCATTGCCTGTTGACCAGTTGGTCTTCTGAAGCACAAGACTCATATCTAGAAAGATGTTTCAGGGAGCATTAAAGAAAGCAATCTGTTTGGCTCCTTAGATTCTCAGGCAGAGAGTTCCTCAGATTTAATAGCTGATGTATTTTAAATTAATTAAAGTATGTAACTTCTTCACGTTGTTCATAATGTACTTTTCAATTTTAATTTCATCATGATTCTGTTGCTGTTCCAGTTGGTGGCTGGATGTGAAAAGACCATTATCATCTCTAGCCATGCCAGATGACATGAGAACACAATATTAAACTGTTTGATTTCATCTGAAGATTCACTATGAGTGTCTTTTCCACTAAATTTTTTTGCTCCCTGTTTGCACTATTTCTTAGTAACTGTGGAATACCCTCAATTAATGTAAGCAGAGAGAAATGAGGGAAATCCCAAGAAAAGCGTCAGGTGGGACTTGGTGCATATCTGCTAAGGTAGGACAAGTTTCCAATACTTCCCAGGCTACATTTCTTTCATCAGATCCCATGTGGTGCTTTCAGCTGAAATGAGTGTGCATAAGCCAAGGTATTCCTGAAATGATTAAGCCCTTTATCTCCCATGGACACTGGAAATAGAATTTGGTTTGATGTGCAGAACAAAGAAGTAGGACTAAGCAACATTTAGCATCTATTTCTACATTATTATTTTTTCTTCGGGGGAAAAAAAAATTTGAGTCTTGAGAAAAAATTGTTACTCATAGGGTAAAAGTGTTAAAAGATGTTGTGTTGCACTCACATACATAACAGCCAGAAACTGTAAACCAGAAATTCTTGTATTAGAAAGTTTAGATCTTGAATCTGTAAAACTATACATGTAAGTTGCTGAGTTCAAATGGCCCCAAAAATAAGGCTGTGTATGGATTGATTTTGAACCATTTATGGTCTGTCTCTAATAACTCATCCACTATTAGAAGACTTACTCAGTTTTTCAGGAAAACAAAACAATAGTGAACAAGCTGCTTAGCATTTAGATTTTCCCAAACAGCTGATAACTAGGCTATGCAGCTTGTTTAGATTATTAAAAATGCTACAAAATTTTCAAATTCTATCAGAAATTCTACTTCAAATGTTTTTGCAAAGGGTAAATGTCATTGGGAAAAATCACAAAGGGTAACATATACAGAGAGCATGGTGGAGATCTGAACATTATATCTCATTTTTTATATTAAACAAGCATAGAAAAGGTAAGTGGTGGTGGCCAAAACTGTGACTTTTAATTTTTAATACTGGAGGATTCAGTTTGTTTATTGCTTTCTTGAACATTCCTCAAAACTTTGAAAATGATGATCATAATTCTAAACTAATACCACTAGAATTGGTGGGTTTGTCTCAGAAATTGGATTTGCTTTTATTCTCCTGTTTTGAATATCTCAAGTTCTTCTGAAAAGGAAGAATTGCAAAGGTTTTAGTCTACCTTCCATGAGAGAGATTGTGTTGATGTCTATAAGTGTCACAGTGAAAAAACCTCTCTTAAATTCTACTCATTTGTAGAAGGATTCTGTCCTGTAAGAAGATCCTGTCATTATCTCTTTTTAAAGTCTATTGCTAGTAAGAATTAAGAAATTTATTTCAGATACATTCTTTTAGCTGCAATAAGGAGATGTGATTCTGATCAAAATGACTCTTTGCTACATCTCCTTCTACTTTTCCTCTGTCTCTCCAGGCTATTTTTGGGAAACATGCTTTGGGGACTGCCAGAGGAACGAGTGTAGAGGTCCTTGAATCTCGTTGTGGCCTGACTATTCATCAGCTGGTACAACAGCTACGGGCATGTTTGCCAGCTAGCACAACTTAGGGCAGTCCTGAGGTAGCTCAAAACAGGACTAGGGATGAACAGTCCCAAGGAGGATGCAGGAACTGGAACTGTCTCTGTCACCACTACCGCACTGAGAGTACTTTAGCCAAGGCAGGAAAATCTGGCAAGTGAAAAAATCTGGAGTGTTATAAAAGTGTTATTTTTAAATATTCACTTTTAAAGTGCACAGGATCAAGATTTCCTTATTAATTTTCATTGATATTACATCAGCTGCAGAGCTGTTTTGTTAAGATGGGTCATTCTTTCCCAACTTTTTGCTTTTCTTTTTTATTTTTTTTATGTGGGCTAAAATTAATAAATTAATATGTTTTAAATTCAAAAATCTGCATGGCAATATTTTAGTTTTACCTCCTGTATTACATAACTCTAAGCCATTGAACTTCATCTTGTAATTTCTGCCTTGAACCTTATAACTTGCAGCTGAGCTACAATGTACCTTTTAAAAAGCTGTCCAGTATTGATTTAAGGACTCCCACTGAAAGGTAATCAACTATGCCCCTCAGTAATTTACTCCAGTGATTAATTACCCTCACTATTAATATTGTGCATCTTATTTTCAATCTCTCTATTTTTTAATCCAACATTTTCAGTGGGAAAGATGGGAGACTTTTTACACTGTTCTATGGAGAATTGCTCAGCGCTAATCTATATGAAGCAAACATAGTGTTACTCCCTTATTGCTCCCTTCCAGATGTAACAATTCACCAGTAACCTTTTGAAGCTCCTTGAGTACTACAGACATACCTTGAAATAGGGGCTCAAGTATGATATAAGCCCATATCCTTAGCCCCCAGTGAATGCCAGAGAAATCCCTTTTACATGAGATCTGGAGAGTGAGCTGTGGTGTGTATCAGGGGCTAAGACTGCAGGTATGCTTACTCCCTGGCTTGTATTAAGTAACCTCAAGGAGGTAGAGCTTAAGTCCTTCCCCTAAGTGCATGCCTGAAAATAATGTGATTATACTGGTTAGTTTGCAGAGAACAGACTTTTCCAGGGAAGGATTTTTCATATATTCTCATAGAAGTCAACATGGTGATGGAGATGACTGGAGGGCATCAGCCTCTCCCCCTAATTATGAAACATAATTGCTAAAAGGAAATCAAAACCTTTGCTTATTTACATGCTAAATTGAAGCAGCAAGAGTAGCCATTGGTTAAGAATTGGTTGCATCGCCTTCAGTGCAGGCTAAAGTCTCTTGTTCACAAATTAAACAGTACCTTTGGTGTACATTTTTCTCTTCATTTCTTCATCTCCAAATGTGCTTTACTCCTAACCTAGAGGGACCACCTGTGAGCGAGAGGGTAGTTTAGTCTCCATGCTTATTCACTCCTTGGTCTCTCTGCTGAGACTGTCAAGCCAAGAATGCCAATTAGTTCAGCATTAACAAGCCCCTTTATGTGTTCTATTGGGCCTAAGAATTGACAGCTTCAATTCTGAATTTCCTTGGTTATGTGGATTTATGTTAAATTCTTGTTTCTCATGAAAATGCTCTCAAGCCTCTAGTTGGGCTGTAACTAATTGTTTCAGAATTAAAAGTGGGTACAAATGAAAACCTGGTCAGGTTACCCTTGGACTTGGATACACTATCAAAGCTAATCCGTACAGATCTTGCTTAACTGTGTTTACAGTGCTCCTCTGAAATATTTTTTTTTGTCTAAAACTGAAAGCTCTTAATTTTATATTGATGGACATGCATGTATCTGATCCATGAGCAAAGAGCAGGCTTTGAAGCAAGCCCTGTTCAGAAACAAATGTTGAAAAGGAAAACAATTTAAAATCCATGCACTACGTAACTGCCTTGTACATTTGGTTCAGTGTTAGCCCATGCCTGAAAAAGTACTGCAAGTGCTGACTGCTTATGGACTACAGAGTGTGGTTCTGCTCTCTCCTGTGATACCCCACATGCTTAGGAAGAGGTAGGGGTAAACTCCAGAAAACCATGCTACCTCACTTTTTGTATTCATCATGCCCTCTTAAAAGCCTTCATCATGAGAACTGCAAAGTACAAAAAGAAAAAAGAAAAAAAAAAAGCCGTGATTAGGCTACTCTATTGCTGAGATCACAGCATGTCCCAGGATCCTGTATTTTCTCATTGCTTCCCTGTGCCAAGCCCTTCCATTGAGTTTTTTACTAGATGTAACAAGAGTGAAATTTTTATTTTCATAGATTCTGACCCCTCCTCAGCTAAAAGTTTGTAACATAGATTCCCATGCTTCACAGTAACACCAGTGTGCAATAGTCTATAAGCACCTGCAAAAAAAAAAAAAAAAAAGGCAAAATCAGAGAGATTGTTTCTTACTCTGCTTTTCCATTGACTGTACAACAGTAGTCAGCATGCCTGAAAAATGTCTCCATGCATGTTGTTTATAGCTCTGTTGCATTAGTCAGCTTCCTTTAATAAATCAGATACAAGTTGTGACATGTTGTTAATTCGATCACTAATAACCTGCTCAAATTGCAAATCTATGTCAGCAGGTTGGTGTTGATTAAGTCATAGTCACTACTAACATATTGTTTTAAATGACTGATAAATTTTATTTGCTGTGGTGATAGACTGCCTGCTCTGCTGGGTTTGGTTGTGGGCTTGTGGGGGATTTTTGTTGCGGGGGGTTTTTTGGGGTTTGGGTTTTTTTGGGTTTTGTTTTTTTTTTTTTCCCTCCTTGTAAGCTTAGAAAAATGACACAAATGGCCCTGAGGTGGTCCTCTATAGGCCTTTCTCTTCCCCTGTTTGCTGCAAAGAGAGCTGGTAGCCACTAGAGGGGAGGAGACTGCCGGCTTTACTGAGCGCTCCACGCTACAGCTTGAAGGTGCAGAGGCTGTCACCAGACTGGTTGCCCAACGAAATGGTTTAAAATATGTTATGAAGGTTAGTAAAAAAATAAAAATAAAATGTTTTTCCCTCATGCCCCCACTCCCCTTAATGCATTTGAAATATTAACTGCTCAGCACATGGGCTCTCTTAGGAGGGTTACTATCTCAGGTGATAACTGGGGGAGGGAAAAAAGCCTACGGTAACAAACATTTAAAATGTTACGTCTGAAGGTAATGTGTTAAATCTTTCAAAGCAAATGTTTAATTTTCTAGGTAAGGATGCTGGAAAATTAGGGTGTAGTCTAGGAATAACAATCATTTATTTCCTATATGAAATGAGAAGTTTTGATTTTATGTGTTCGAAGTTTCCAACCGTTCTGTCCATTCCCCTCTTCCCTCCCCCCTGCAACTATTGATGCTGAAGAAATGTCTAAACTAGTAGAAAACTTAAGTATCATTCTTAAAAACTTTTTGAAACATATAGTCTGTGTTATATGTAACCAAGTCTAAGCCAGAATAGCAGAAAATCTCATTTTATCATCTGTAGATGGATAAATATATATTTCTTTCTTTATATATACAGTTGACCTTTTTATTTTATTTTTTAAAACAGAGTAAAATTCTTGGTATTGTTAAAGAGCTATAATGTAGAACTGTAGCTTGTTACACTTACTCTCCTGAGTGTAATTGCACTAAGATCATTCAGTTTCCATTTGGAAAGCCAGTGGCAATTACTGGAATACAATGTATCATGCATTTGCTCACTGGATATAAAACGTATATACTAATTCGCAATAAAATGTAACAGCTGTCAGTGCATTTTCTGCTCTGTTACTTCAATAAATTGGAACTCTGACTAGAAAATGGGAATATTGCATTTTTACACACTCCGTAATGTGTTTGCTTTTTGCAAATACAATTTATTTTTTTCATGACAAAAATTGTGGTTTGTTATTACTGCTAGTGGATAAATATTCTTATATCAGAATGAATTACACATGGTATCTGTAAAGAAGTAGTAATATTTTCTGCTTTTTATTGTAGCCTGTCTCCAGTAAACAAAATGCACTTAACCTACTTCTGTCATATATTGGGTATTTTTTTTTTTTTTTTNGGGTTTTTTTTTTTTTTTTTTTTTTTTTTTTTAGAATTGCAGTGGTTGGGGGATGGCGGGAATCTATTTTACCCTACCTTTGCAGGTGTTTGAGTAACTGGTTAGCATTTTATAGGAGACTGTTATTTCTCTCTTGGATTTATTTTTATTTTTATAAACATATATAGAGATAAATAGTTCTGGAAGACAGTTATTAACCATGACTCCTCACATTATGAACTAGTGCATCTGAGTTTTATTTAAGATAAAATGCCTGCACATTTGTGTAATTTTGTTACTTGAGGTCAGACTTTTCACAGATAATTAGCCTTTTACACACTGTGAAATCAACCTGCATTGGTTATTTGGCTAGACTCTTTGCTTCTGTTCTTTATTTCCCAGAAGGTTAACGTGCTGAAAATCTAGCTGCAAGCACATAGTACTGTCTCTTTGTGTTGCTAATTATCCCGTTGCATAATTATTAATATCAGGAGCAGGAAGAGGAAACAAGCACACCAAATAGTCATGAATGCTAGTGTTCTGGCAGGAAGCTAGTCCTGCATTAATAAAATGTGCCTGTGCCAATATCACAGAAGATAGGAGCGTTCCTTGTTAAGGATCATTTATTAACTGAGATCATCTTTTAGTTCGCCTTGGGGTAATGACTAATGTCAATGGCAAATTTCACAGTTGTCTAGAGAAATGAATTAAATTTGTAATAAAAAGCCCTTCGGCTTGTTGTACATGTTCATTTATTGGAGTAGTTGAACTAGGAGAACTGTAAGGCAACCAAGAACATTGGCTTAATTTTCCTTACATATAATAGTGACCTTTAGCTTCATATTGAAAAAGTTACCTATTATAGACTGGTAAATTAAATGAGAAGTTCCTCTAATGCAAAATAAACTAAGTGACTGAGCTAAGTTAAACGGCCCTTGAGCTTATGAGGTTTTTGGCAGAAACAAATTCTTTTTTTTGCTACATCTGTTCTACACCAGCCTTCTGAAGGTGGTTTGGTATCTAATCAGTCACATAAAACATTACAAACTGGGATGCTAAGAGGCAGTTAGAAGCCCATCCTATAGGATACCAGGATGATTACAAACTTGGGATACTACAGGGCATTTTTCACATTGAAATTGTGGTTTTGTTTGAAAACTTTCAAATGTTCTTTATATGTCATCTTTTATATAAAGTCCAAGCAACCTGCATTCATTAATGAAAAGGGTCTGTTGGAGTTTACTTTTTTAAAATTTATGTGTGCTTTGAAAAACAGAAGAAAGTTTTAACTATTGTCACATGGGATTTACAAGAAATTTTCAAAATCTAACGAGAAATGGCACCACACCACAGCACAGATGGAATGAGAATTAAAAGAGTTGTCTTTTCCTGGGTCAAAGGACAAGAGAGTTTTTGATTTGAGGGTATATATATTTTAGTTTTAGGAAAGATATTCAGCCCTGTCCCACCACCAATTTAATACAGACTGCATCTAACAGTTAGCATGGTGGGTTTCTCTCTTTCAAAGGGAGATGAGATAAGAGAAAACACAAAAAAAGTATGGAGGGAATCCCAGCAGACAGCAAGAGGAAAAATACTGTAGCTGTTGAAAGAAAATGGAGGTGGGAATACATTTACTTTTCCATCAAGACCTAGTGGGGCTCAGGATGTGTTTATATGGTGGCTCCCCGAAATCATTCTGCGGTGCTCGGAAAATGGCCAAAATCAAGGCAAGAGTGCTGTCTTACTCGGCATGTTTTTCAAAGTTCATGACAGAATTGCAGCACCAATGCTTTCAAATCCCTTTTCTGTTTGTATAAATTTTCCACTTAATTCTGCATAGTAGGTGCTTTTGTGTGTTCTGGTGCTGGAATCCTATGTTTATCTCCATCAAATTTAATACGACAATCACCCAGCTTATTTACTCTGAAGGTTCCTGAAGTTTCAAAAGTTTTGTAGATGTGAAATTTTCTTTCTGCTCTATGCAACTACATAAAATAACTTTTGGAAGTCTGGTGATTTTAATGGATACTTTCCCCATAAAATAATATTTAAAATATATTTCCGTGTGAATGAAAGGATGTTCTTACTATAATTGATGAGGCTGAGCAAAAAAATTTAGAGTGACTAAAAAAAAATCATGAAAATACAACTCTCAGTATGAATCCTGAATGGCTCCCAGTGCAAACCATAGGTTGTTGATAGAGATGCAGACATAAGAAGTTTTTACAGAATTTTGGCATCTCTTGTCTACAATATTGTTGTGTGACCAAGTCAAGAGTGAATTATTTCAAATGTAAAATTAGGCTGTGGAGGAAAGGTTATAGTCAAGTGTAATATCCAGAGATTGTAATATATCCACAGGGAGTCAGTGTTGCCGGGGATCTTTTTTGCACCAGTCAGTTAATGGACCCAAACTAGGGAGGCAGAAAATAGGGAGTTAAATGCAGAGGTACAAAGCTGCTAATGGTTACTGTTTATTTTTTCTGACAGAGAAGGTCAACTTTAATTTTGTATCTGTCACATGCCTGAATTCTAATGTATCATGTTAGCAGCTTTTAAGAATATTCCGGAGATGGTTACCAGAAGATAATGCAGAAATGAAGCATGGTGGCATTCGTGGGTGGGGGAGGGAAAGAGCAGGCTTACATTGTCCTTCGGTGTAAATCATTGCTAACTTTAGTGGGACAGCTATCTTTCTTTAAAGTCCAGGCTAATATTCATGGCACAGACAGGATGATAACTAATTGAAGAAAAATCCTCATCTACATGGCTCTGAGCAAAATCTAAAAGTTTATCTTTTATGTCAGTCTGAAATCCAGAAAAAAATACTTCAGAATATCTTTTTCTCAAGCAGTAAAAAAGGGTTTTGTTTAGCCGTATGTAGTGAAATTGCATTTTCTCACTAGCAAGAATGTATAGTAGCAGGAGACTTTCATTTCAAAAGGGCTCCTCTAAAATCCAGCCATTGAAAGTTGTGAATATGGTAAGCAAGCCCTGTGTTTTTAAAATAAATATTCTAATGCCTGTTCAGAATGTGGACATGGGCATATGTAAAAAGTGTGGTTTACATAAAGTTTTCGGTATGTTGATTTAAGTGGGTTTTTGTTTGGTTTTTTAAGGAAAGAAGAAAAAAGTATAATCAAAGCTAAAACTTGATCTGAGTGACAAAAAAATTCTAATTTTTGAGTTGATAAAGACAGTGATCATATACAGGTACTGATAAATTTCAATATGCAGTTCTATGAAGAAAACTAAGAATTATTTTTATGTGTAAGGAAAAGGAGAGTAACTCATACATAATTTTTTTCCACAACTTTTTTTCTTTTCTAGGTGGTGTGTGACCAATAATATAAAACCTTTTAAAAGACTCAGAGAAACAAATGTCCTAGCAGCCAGAAATATGAAAGTGTGTAATTATTGTGCAATTAAATGAAATGATTGAATCTCTACTTTCTTAAAATTCAAGTGCTGTCATCAGCATTTACAAAATTAATACCTGGAGTACCTGCAGCACATGTCAAAATGTTTCAGAAATTTTGGTGTGAGGAATATCTGAAATTTGGGCTATTGTTAAACAAGTCAGCCAAATATGGATTTAAGTGGCTAAGTTTCAAAATGCTGGCTCGCTTTGGGGCTTTTTTTATTGTTTTATTCTCTTTTTTTGCAATTCTATTAGCCCTTTAGGAAAAGATCTTTCGTCTCTGCTCTGTTTACTTAAACTAAATTTTGTATTTTCTACCAAGGAGCATATTGTATTCTGTATTTGTTTGGGTTTTAATTTTTCCACTTTTGTGAACTGTAGTATTTACTTTTCACAGCCTTAGCTGACCAGGAAATACAGCAACATGGGAGAAATAAAGCAAATATGGGTGGGGTTCTCTGAAACAAATTCATTTTCTCTCTGTGCATTTCTATGCTGTGGAATAGACTTTATGCTTATTCACACAGAGGGAGTTTAGAAATGTTTTTAGAAAATGCAGATGTGTAAAGCATTCTTAATAAGGATGGGAAAAGAGTTTGCACTCCCCTTTTAACCACTCTCTCACCTCAGCCCTTTTCAGCATGTAACCTTATTCTCTGTGGGATTACTTGGATGAAAACCAATTAGAGAACTGCTCACACAATATAAATGCATACAGATTAGTACAGATTGAACGGTACCAATGCCAACTAATCATACAGTATATAAAGTCCTAAACAATATAGATATTAAGGAATGATGGGGAAATGGACTCATATTGTTATAAAACTGAGCACAAAATGGAAGCAGCATAAAACTGTTTATTTAAATAATAAATAAAGTATAGGTTTTCTTTTTCCCCCTCCTTTCTTTTTTTTTTTTTCTCTTTGTGGCAATCTGCCCATAGACAAAACTAAGTATACCAAAGAAAAGTCAGACTACATGTTTTCCTGGGTATTCCCCATGCCTTCATGGTACTGTTACTTTATTGCTGCTGTTTTCCGTCCTTTAACTGTCCGTCCCCCTGATAACCTCGAATGCAGAGCTTATTCTCCAGCTGGGATGAGAATGAGAAAATGGTCTCCTCTGAGGTGGATGCTGATGCCTCTACAAAGGTGTCTGGGAGGGACAAATAGAGACTGTGAATATAACTGAGTTATTTTAATGCATGGCCCCCAAGGACTGTGTGACCTGAAGGGTTTGTTTTGCTGAGGGAAGCCTGCAAGAGGACGACTGCAGAACCATGAGATCAGCCATTGTTTCCTTTTGCGTTGGTGTTGTCAATTCCTGACATTCTAGGGAGGATATTTTGTGGAAAATATAGTACTTTTTTCTCTTCACAACTGTTGCCCAGGAATGGAAATGGAATGATGAAAAAATGCAAGTCTCCTTCAGGTTTCATGCTGTCTTCATACTACAATGTCTGTTCTGATATGCCTACAGCTTTGGTCATTTGTTTTTCCTTTACCTTTTTTCATGCTTTTTCTGTTAGTATAAATAGGAAAATGTTTTAATGATTAAACTGTAGGCTCTCTGATGGGCAGTAAGTTCTTCCTACCTCTTTCTTGTGATGTTTCTTTGCTATATATAATCATAGTGAAACCTTCTGACTTGTTAAACTAATTTCATAGACAATTATCATTCTGTTCCTAATTAGAGACATGTGATGTACCTGTTATTTACTTTAATATTGAAAAAGCTTTTTAATCCTTGAAAAGCATTTTGGTAACAGTGCTGAAATAATGTGACAGAATTTAGAGTGTCCTGCTTCATAACTTCTCCTCAGTGTTTGCCTCACTGATTGCTTAGCTGCTGGACTGAATTGTCCACTTACTATTATATTGAAAGTGATAGAGTAAGAAGTCTATCTAGATATAGCTACAAATCAAAATAAATGCACATAAAAGAACTGAGTCATACTCCGTTTGGAAAAAGAAACCCTTAACATAACTAAAGGAAGTGGAATAGTTTACAGGAGAGATTGGTGTGTACATTGGTCTTCTCCAGAACAGCTGTCATTTTTAGACCAGCAGTGATTATGCATTGAGTTTTACTCTGAAAGTGTTTACTATAGCATTCAGGAAAAAAAAGGCTAATTACTGTAGTCACTCTCTGTACTATATAGTGTCTGTTTTTCCCTAGCTTCAAAGAAGAGAGAAAAGAATCTTTCCTACCAGGCTTGTTACATAATTTTAGCTGGATTTTTGTGCTCAACTTTTGATAGAGATGTGCAGGAACTCAAATGCCTGCATTCATTAAGCTCTCACTGCTCAGTTCTGTAGCTGCATTCCAGAGCCAAATCCTGACTGTATGCTCAGATACTAATTATGTCCTAAAAGGAGTATTGGATTGGCCCTTGAGCGTGTGGCACCCTCATCAGATGATGTCTAGGTGCTGTAATTTCCTTAGCTGGAGTAGTCTAATAATGATTTCTGTATCATGAAAGAAAGTCATTTTAGAAGTGATGGAGAGAGAGAGCAAGAGCTAGCAGAGAGCATAGTGCCTAAGCAGCATGACTTCTTAGTGCTACAGAGCAGGAGAGGGCAGCAGGGGCCTAATGTCTCATATGAGTTCATTCAATCCACTCCTCTCTGCAGGGCTTGATCAGGCCTTGGGAACTTCACTGATTGCTGCTTTGGTGGAAGCTTTCAATTCAGACCTCAAATGAAAATACACATGAGTAAATATGGCTCCTATGTTGGAGCTTCTGGATTTTGCCTGGAGATGAGATCACTGGGGTTATTCATGTCAATTCATGTCAAGTCTTAGTGAATTTGAAGGAATACTGGCCTTTTCCAAGAAAAATTCAGACCTGATCAGTTGCACTTTCAGAGGGAGTAATTTTTTATCATTAATATGAATAATTTCTCAGATTTTCTAGAATGAGATTTATTTTTTTTTCTCAAATGCTTTTCACTGACATTGCCTTAATATTACTCAGGTCCTTGATCCAGATGCAAGGAAGGAGCCAGCAGTCTCCATTGCACTGCTATGGAGTGAAAAACCCTGACCTTCCTCAAAAGGCAAAAATGTGTCTCTTCAGTTTATCTCAATGTTTAAGCCACATTAGGAAAAATTATTACATACTATAATAACCAACACTGAAGATGAAAATTTTTCATTTAAAACACTTTGCCACATTACCTATCACTCTAAGTTAAAGTAAGCATAATTTGAAAGGATTTATTCACATATAACAAGCAGGACTGTTATACTATTGGTCACTGAAGATTTATTCTTTTCTCTTATGTGTCACAGATTTGTCAAAGATTAGTCAGGGAACAGAGGTATCACAAGTCTGAAGGGTTTAAAACAGGGAAAAACCTGTTAGGTCATCAACTCCTCCCTTCTGCTAGGAGAAATTTGTTACTGCCAGCTTAATCTGAAGTGTTTTGTCCACTTCAATTTTTAATGACACTTGCTGTTGTCTAGAAGTTCTGAAAGAGAAACAACATTTTACAGAAAAAAAAACATCAGTGGACTAAGACTGTTAATATAGGAAATTATATGGAAGTTAGAGGTTTTATGTGAGTTTCCTGAAGTCTCAGAAGGCATCTGTCCAGAAACAGCAAAAAAAGTCTGGGTCAACAGAGGGAACATGTCCACAGTTCTTGAACATAAACCATAAATGATAGCAGAGCATTGATTTTTTAATAACAATTTTTATGTTGTTCTATAAAAATGTATTGGTAGGAAAAAAGTAAGGGATGGAGGGTTACATTTGAGTGGACAAAGGAGAAAATTAGCTGCCAAGGGTAATAGAATCTGTGCAGTACAACACTATTTCTGTTTCAAGCAGAGGAAGGTGTAAGAAAGCAGCACACTGCTTACTGATTCATCTCAAACAGCATGCTGAATCCTGAAACCTGCCAGAACTAACAAGATATCATGGGTGAATTCCTGCTCCCAAACAAGTGAGCAAGGATCTTGCCATTGACTTCCTTGGGGTTAGGATTTCACACAGTAGTTGAAATTTCTGTTGTGCGGTGTGGAGCTGAGGGGTCACTGAGACTTCAGCTCATGAATATGCACACACAGTGCTATACTGGGAAGTGAAATGTGGGCTTCGAAGAAACACGGAGAAATCAGTCTGGGATGCTTTCTATACCATCTCCTGACCAGGACTCATTTCTACTAGGCTGATACTAATCCCAGACATTCCTTATGAATTTGCATTCCAGAGAACAATAACCTACCTGAAAGACTGCATTTTCTCTAATTCCCTTTTAATATCCTGTTCGTGTTCCTGAGTGTATAAGTAATTGATATGTTATTGTTATGCTTAGATTTCAGGGGTATTTTTGAATACTATCTTCAAGGAAGTGGTGTCAGGGCATCATGTGAATTGGGAAGGAAAGGAATGCCATAGCTGACTACCTCCTGTGACCAATAAAGCTCTGTGCCATGCTCTTTCAGACTTCACTCTGTCATTGATACTGTCAGTTCCAGGCTTCCTGCTGGTCATATTTACTATCCTAGGCTGTGAGGGAGGGGAGGAAAAGCTGCCCTCCAAACAGTAGAGGTATTACTCAGTGGGAATCCTGAAGATCAGGCTGAAGACTTTGAGTGGATTAGTGGTACATGCCTTAGTAGACTTGATGCTGCATTTTGTACAGTTTGGAGCATCTTCATATGCTGGAGCACCTGTATATGCCTTGGATACTTTTGTAACATTTACAGCAATATTTTTCATTGAGGTCATTCTCATCCCTAGTTTTAATAATTTAGATTTGATATGGAAGGAGCTATAAATATGGCCTCCTAGTCAAATTGTGAAAGATGTCATGAAAATGCCACATTTTTATAGATTGTCCACGCTCAATACTAGAAAATCTTGACTGCGGAAACAAACACTCTTTGAAAGAGTAGAAACACTTTATTTCTGAGTATAAAATGTTTGGAAGAGTCAATCTGATTTTTCTTCATCATTTTCAAAAATTATCCTTGTTTTTCCACTGTTATATTCCCCATATCAAAACATAAAAAATATACTGTCCATTTTTATGTATTTCTGGTACCCTGGAAAGAGTTGAACTGAACATTTTCATATTAGAAAACTCAGAAAATGTATATCAAAAGACAGTATCCATCAATAACTGAAGATAACAAATTTTTTGAAAAACAAGAAATTCTCAAGCAATGCTTGTCATTCATGCTAAAATTCTGCTCCCTTATCCATTTTTCATTTCTATACCAGAAAAAAATTTTAACAGTTTTAATCATCCATGAACACTCCCCATCCAAAACATAACACCACTTTAGGAAGATCTCTATACAAAATACCACTTTTGCTATATAACTTACTTTCCTAATAAATTTTGCAGTGGTATAAAGAAAATTAGACCACATTTGTCACTTGTCCTTCCTCAAGGCAACACAGCTTTCTGGAGGGGACACTGAGGAACAGAAAGGCCCTGTAATGTAGTTCACCACTTGCTCTCTACTGGAAATTTAGGATGGCTTCCTTAAGAGCAGTTTACAATATAGATATGAGCAAGGTCCCTTATGTAGCTGGGCAAGTTTCTACCCTGAAGTCATTAGCAGAATTAGTAGAATAAGAGCTGACCAGATCTTGTTCATACTGAAGTCTGTTGCTGGAGCTGCAGATAGTCTGATAGTCTTGCTCATAGTCTTGTAAATGTCTGTATTGCAGAAGAAATACTATGGGTGAGCCTGTGTCTGAGGACAGAATGAAAATACAGATAGTAGGATTCAGCTGGCCTTAATTCAAGTCATTGCTCCCAAATGTCCAGTAATGGCCACCTACTGATCCTAGTCCAGCTGGCAGCATGTGCCTATAAACGTCTCTGTGGAGATAAAGAGCAATTAAATCACACAGAGAGAGAGAGAGGGAGAGAGAAAGCAATTGCTGTTGAAGAAGCTAATACTGGGAAATACCACAAAACCAAGTTCCTACTGCATGGTTAACATTATTTCTTATAGGATTCAAGCTGCATGAGCCAAAGTGGAAAACACTGATCGCCTAAGCATATTGGGGGGGAAGAGAGCTGGATATGATTTACAGTGTTCAAGGCCACAGTCCTGTGCTACTGTGATGGAAAGACATATGGTGCTTGCTTGAAGCAAGCTGAATACAAGCAGAGGTCAGTCTTGCACTGGTGAACAGTATCTTGCATGTGGATATACGGTGCTACTGGAATTCAGCAGTGGTTAGCACAGCTTGCTTTTCCATTGTGGACATTGTAGAATTGGGGTTACAAGACGCAACTGTGCTCATCACCGGAGAGGTTGCTCTGAAAAATGTATTTGTCTGCAGCAGTGATGGTATAATTTCTGTTATATGAGCCTTGTGCCTTTGTTAAGAATTTTTGTTTCACCAAAGTATGATGCTTTTAGACACTGCTTTCTTGTGGTATTTAAAAGGAAATAGAGTGGGTTAATACCCAGGAAATTCCTTCTTAGAGAATGGAATTTATTATTTTGGATATTTACATTATATTTTTTTTCTATTAAAGAGTCTGTGAAGAAAAAAAGCCATGCTGGAGTGAAACGTTCACCTATACAGAGGATTTTTACAGGAATTTTGTTTTCAGGCACATTGACTCTGCCAGCCTTTCTGTTGGTTAGCATTTGGATTTTGTTAAAAATCTGAATTTATGTCTCTCTTTCTGATGCACTCTCTAAGTTTAACTCACATAGAGCCAGTAGATGGTAATTTTGTTTCCATCCTCATACAGTAAAAAATAACCTCTTCGCATTAAGATGACTTTGCTTTTTTGCAAAGATGTGGTACGCAGGTCAAAATCAATATGTATCCAAATCCTTTGTGGCAAGAAAAGATGGATAAAATGCTTTGAGACAAAATTTTAAAAACAAACACTGTAATTAGCTTTTATTTAGTCTTTTTTTTTTTAAGACAATGATTTTCATTTCATATGGAAATGTAGATTTCTTCAGAGTAATTTCATGTTCTTTTTGGTTTAAAGCAACTTTTTTCCTTTGATTACTGAAATATGCAGTTCTCTCTATTTAACACGTAATATCAAATCAACATACTTCCCCCTTCCTTTTTTTGCTGATGACAGTCAGCAGAAATCATGTTCCAAAGTGCCCTGAGAACAAGGACATTGATCTCAAGTGAGACTCTTGTGCCACCTTCCCCTTGTCACTTTCAGCTGTAATTTGTTAAGATACCAGCTCTAAATTATTAAACACTTTATAAGTATAAATAATTCAGCAGTCAACAAATAAAGTGACAGCCCATTAATCAGTTTCTGTTCATGTACATAGGTGGCATGCTGTGGTCTGCGGTGGGGTATGAATTCTGCTGAAGTCCGTGGGCTCTGCAGCAGTGCTGCTTCTTCTCACATCAGGAAAAGGTTTGTGTGCATCTCCTAGGCTTGTCATTTGTTTGCACAAGATCCAACAAGTTCTTGCTAAACTCTAGGGAGGGTCAGTGGTGAATTGAGGCTTTTATTGCATGCGACCACGTTGATAGGCACTCTTTCCTTCTGGCCCGGGTTTAAATCTTTCAAGGGCCAGCCCAGCTGGGGAGCACTGGAAATCAGGCAGTGTGCCTGTAAGAGGAAATACTGCAAACTGACATGATCTGACTGACAGAAGGAACACCTCTTTGCTATTTCAGGCATCACCTGAACAAGGGAAGCAGTGTGTGAACCAGGCTGAGATTCTTGTATGCTGCCCATAAGGTCAGCAACCATCCCCTCCTCAGGATTTCAGTAAAGTTCTTGTCAAACACAAGCAGCATGTACCAATGAAAGGCTGTTTTCAGAATACCATATATTCCAAATCCAAAGTATTGTTAGGGTTTTTCAGTGGCCTATTTCATACTCCTGAAATTCTACAAAGAAGCAATTGATGGACACAAATGTCCTTGTACATTTTTATCCCAATATGTCACAAAAAATCTAGGTAGACCTGTGTATGAGGATTATGCACTGTGCTTAGATGTGGTGTTATTTTGGGGAAAAAAAAAAAAGAAAAAATCTCTGGAAAGTGTTTTAAAAAATGCTGTATGAATTTTTGTGTTTTTAAATCACTGTTTGACAAACATAAATGTAGAGTGAACGCCTTTAAGTCTTCATTTTCAACACCGCAGGTGTTGCAAATTTGGATTGGCAGTAAAAAGTTTCCTCAGGAAGAATGGGAAAATGGTTGTTTAACAGCTTTCCATTCTCATCTTGCATAGAAAGCCTGGGAAATTCTTGTTGTAATGGAGAGACTACAAAGAGGCAACTGAAATGATCCTAAGTCAAGGATCAATCCATCACACATAGGAAAAGATTATGTTTGTGTCAATCTCTCTTGCTTTTTGATGCAGAACAAATGGATGTTACCCTTTGTAAATGGTTTATATGAATGCCAGTGCAGCGTTTTAATAGAACAGGCCAAGGACAGGGAGACCTCAGACTTCAGCACAGTCAGGGTTTCTTGCTGGATAAAGCACTAGACTGGAACTCGCAAGACCTAAGTTCTGCTCTCACCAAGCTGTTAGATGACCTTGAGCAAGTCACTTCACCCCTACACAGCACCCTTATAAAACTGTGATAATGATATTGACCTTTTTTGTTACAAAAGTGTGAGGTCTAGTGTTTAAAAGTCCTGCTTAAGAGCAAATGGTGGTGTCACCCTGTGCATAGTTGGAACTTGGATGAGAATTTTTGGACCACATACATGCAAGTGAAGAGATTCTAAATTACACTGGTGATTTAATTTGCATAAGTGCTTGAAAAGAGAAAAGTGAGCACCTGTGACAAAGTTGGTCTGAATAATATACAGCAAGTAGGTGCAATGGCAGTAACATGAAAATAATGTGGTTCAGAGACTGAATATGAGAAATGACAAGCAACTGGCAAAGGAAAGCTTTCACTAAAAGGAATGTGATTCTGTGGTGAAGCTGGGTAAATTATACAGATTTTGTAAAAAATAAAGCAATTTAGATTTTTCTTTTTAGAGTGGGATCATATTAAATCTGTGAAGTTCGCACATGTAAATAAAGATTAGGCTCAGATCTTTCCTGCAGTAGAATGGATGCAGAAATCCGTTGTCTGGTGGAGAACTTACTGGGACATGGGAGTGTTTATTGCAAAGTCAGAGCATCATAGAGCTAACTGAGGGTGAGGGAAACATATATGAGATATTACTTTTCTGACTATTAAAAGATAGTCTCTGGTCAAGGGATCAGGTTTCTGGATAATGAGTGCTTTTAAGGTCTGCAAGGTTAAGATGATGTGGCATCAGCTATATATAAAATGCTAGTGCTGCCACTTGAAGCAGAGCTCAAGGTGAAAGTTAAAACTGTCATGGAACAAGGTGGCTGAAAAAAGTTGCAAGGCCAATTGACTGGATCAGCAGTATGGTGGCAGTTAGAAAGACAGGCAAACTGATGATCTGCATCAATCCAAAGGACCTCAATAGCATACTAAAGTGCTTATACTGTTCCCTGCCAACAGTCACTGAAATATTGCCAAATCAAGTGAACACAATAGTCTTTTCAGTCATGGATGCCAGAGATGGCTTCTGGCAAGCAAAACTGGATGCAGCAAACAGTTACTTGACAACTTTCTGGACCCTGTTTGGGTGCTATCGGTGGCTGACAATGCCATACAGAACAGAAATCGCTTGAGGGGGTACCAGCAGAGATTGCACACAGCCCCTGAGGGTTGTCTGCTGCAGATATCAGTGCAGATGACATTGTTTATACTCATGTAGGAGGGCAAGGATTGAGCTATGGCCAACCATGATCATAAATTTTCTCTGGTAGAGACAGGAGACAGCAAGAAAGAACAGTCACGAGCAAGCATAGGAATAGCTGTACCGGCTCAAAACAAAGCTCTCTCACCCCTGTTTCTAGTGGGGGCTGGTGGAGGAAGTTGAGAAGTACAAAAACATGACAAGTGCCCAGTGATAACCTCACAGATTTCTTCTACAGAGGAATTTGAGGAGCCAGAAATGCTGTAGAGCAATCCTCATCCTTGAACATTATCACTGGCATCTGCAGGACTATCAAGAGCTGCTGAGAGGCATTATTTTCCCCTTCCCTTCCCTT